>JAJIBD010005876.1:12500-157303 GCA_021461705.1 Cryptotis parvus | reverse complement strand
TGGGGCCTCAGTCAGACACCAGGTATTCAGCTGCAGGGCGGAGACTCTGCCTGCCTGCCCTGTGCTAGACTGATGGGGCGTCTTGGTGTGGAGACAAGTTTTTGCTCCTTGGCCTGTCCTCCATCAGGCTCCCATAAGTCAGAAAGCCTCGTGCAACACAATCACAGTCATCCTCTGGTCCGGACTCCACAGCAGGACACAGCCCAATCCCCATGGCACGTGGGTGCCCGCGCCGATATCTCAAAACCTGGCATACCACAAACATGTGGGAGTCAGAGGCTAGGTCCTGATGAGGGTTCCACCTCAGTCCGTGATCTAGCTGAATCATCGGATTCTCTCATTTTGCCCCTAGAGTGAAGACAAAACGTTTCTAAAATTATTGTCTGCATCACTCATCACACCAAGAAACCACAATGAAGAATGGCTCAGGTTTGAGAATTCACCATTCAGTGGTGCTAACACTTGGTGCTGCTTCTCAGAATTTTCCAGTGGCTCAAGCTGAAATATTTATAAAACTCTATTCTTTTCTGTAGCCGCTCATTAGGTGCTCGGGAGGCATGGCGGGTTCTAGCCCTGGCCTGCCACCCCAGCAGAGCCTCACAACAAGCCAGATGACCTCCCCGCCTCCATGGGGCCCACCATTATCCACATCTGGACTTCCCTCTCGTCACAACTCCACCCAGAAGACCAGACTATTATAGCCTGGCTCGCGCGGCCACTAGTGGCCGCACGGCTCATCAATAAATGCTTTATTTAGAGGTGACTACAATAGTATGCCACCTGCACGGCAAGCCTGGCAATTGCTCGTGTAGTATTTGATATGACAAATACCAGTAACACTTATATTAGGTCATTACCATGACCTAATATAATGGTTTGAGGCTCTTTATGTTCCTGGAGCAAGCAGATGCCTTTGGGTTCTACTAGCATGAGATAGGACATATGGAGATATTACTGGTGCCCACTCTAGCAAATAGATGATTAATGGGAAGATAGTGATAGTGATAGTGATTCTTTTCTGTAAGTCCCATTCAACATGTAGTCAGAATATTTGTTTAAGCCCAAACTTGTTTTTGATGGAAAACAAATTTGATGGAATTTGTTCATTTGGCCACCATGGATTACAGTCTTGTAGTCTGCTGTTAGTGATCTAAGTCTGTCAAAAAAAAAAAAAAAAAAACAAACAAAACCAAACATGAACTGCAGAGAACTACAGAAATTTATATATTTTCCTAGGCTGAGGCTACGTTTCAAATCCTGGAGTACCACATATGGTCTCCTGAACACCACTTGGGGTACAACTGAGCAGAGTCAGAAATTGCCCCTGAGCGCCGCCTGGATGTGACCCCCAAATACACCCCCCAAAAAATAAAAAATCACTTTATTTTATTGTTTTGTTTTGGCTTGGGGGCCACACCCAGCAGTGCACAAGGCTTACTCCTGGCTTCATCAGCTCAGGCGGTCTTGAAGTACCATGCGAGATGCCTGGGATCAAAAGTGGGTCAGCCTTGAGCAAGGCAAGGAACCTACCTGCTGTACTATTGCTCTAGCCCAAACCAATAACTCTTATCTTCCTACTTTGCCAACATAAGCAATGGCCAATGTCCCAGATCCTTGCTAAACTTATGTCCATCCATTTCAATACCCTTTAGTAAACATCATGGGGAAAGAATGTGAACTCTCATTATTTTTTATAACTATTGTTATTGCTAGACACTTTGGCATTGAATTTGGGCAGAGATAAACTGGAAACAGTTGGTAGGAGGTTAGAAAAACCTTCCAGTGAACAGAAGTTTTTAAAAAACCTACTGTTGAACAGTGGAATTATAGAGAACAAAAACCCCACATAGGCACTGCCAGGCCGAAGCAGAGCAGAGTTGCCAAGGCACAAAGTTCTGCTACGCACTTGCACTGAGTGTCAGGCTGCAAGGGCCTCCCAAACCCATAAACGACCCGTTGACAGCGCTCATCTTTAGCTTCATAAACAAAACCAAAAAATAATCTTTTTTCAAGTTCCTATTGAGTAAGTGAATTCTGATGTTCTGAGTGATTATGTTTAAGGTTTGTGTTTTTTACTCTGAATCCTGTTTTTCACGGATTCTTGGTTACTCTGGCAGCTGTTACTCCTTCTTTGAGTCACTCTTTTCTTCCTTTCTTCACTCTGCCATTAGTCAGGATGTTTTTTTCTTGAAAGCGAACAGGGTCACATTAAGATCTAGAACAGAACTTCTGTGTGTCTTATGCGAGCCAACCTTGCTGGATACTTGGCACATTTCACCTCCAAGTGCAGAGACAGGTAAGCCCTGAGCACTATAAGAAGCACTAGCCTCAAGAAAAATAGAAAAAGAAACTCACTAATTCACATGACCAGGGTAGTGGAGTAGCCAAGGGAGTAGAGGAGGGAGAAGCAGGAGCTCAGAGCCCAGAGACTTGCTCTCTAGCTCCCCCTCCATTGGCATAGTTCTCTCCCTTTGCAGAGCGTTTTCTCTGGGTGGGCAGAAGATGCCTGGCCACTACTCTGACCCTTTAACCCTCCATGCACAGGATAATAGAGAACTAAGGGGCCAGATTCCACTGGGACAACTCTGGGGAAAGATTTAGCCCCTACTGGAACTCAGCCTTCCCCACTCTTGTGTGCAGAGATCTGACTTGGAATTGTCCACTGCCCTACAGACACAAGACTGGAAGGAGTCCCCAAGATATCTCTGAAGAGGATAAAGCTACTTCTTGGCAAATAAGGACAGAAACAAATGCTTTCATGACCCACTGCTAGCCAGAAACACGGCTAAAGCAGCTGCTTCTCCATCCCACAGAGCCTCAGAGTAAATGGTCCTTTGCTAACTCTGTTTTCCTGAAGGGTGAGAATAACATTACTTGTATCACTTGTATCACTTGTATCACTTGTCTTCCCTTTGATCATTGATTTGCTTGAGTGGGCACCCAGTAACATCTCCGTATGTGCTAGTGTACCCCAAGGGCATCTGCTTGCACCAAGAACATGAGGAGCCTCAACCATTCATTCAGGTCATGGGAATGAGGTCTATAATTGTTTTTGGGTTTGGCATATCAAATACGACACGGGTAGCTTGCAGGCTCTGCTGTGAGGGTGGTATACTCTTGGCAGTAGGCTCTCATCTCCTGTATTTACTGATGAACCACAACGGGGAAGAGATCACCTTTTCTCTTGGGTGTAGCTTTGATGAGCTGTGGTGTTCGGATGTTGAAAATGGTGGCCCTCATGGTGTGGGGGTTCCTTTGGCTTCTTTCGAGGCTCTGTTGGGATGGCGGGTCAGTGTTTGCTCCTTCTCAAGGTGTGGGCAAACACTGCTTAGTTTCCGGCTGGTGTTTGGTGGGAATTTCTGCCACAGAGAGATTCCCGACATTCTGTAAGCTTGTGATGTGGAACAGGAAGGACAACCATGGTTTTCATTTGCTCCTAAAATGCTGATTATCTCCTATGCGAGGAGTTGAGAGCTTCTTTTTTTGTGATATTTTGTCTTTTGTTCTCAAATAACTTCAGTTCCTGAAATAGCGCTAGAAGGTGACAGGTGTGTGTCATTAATCATAGTGTCTTTTCAAGTATCCCTGCTCTTACGTGGAGAGAAGTAGTTTTTTTTTTCTTTTTGGGTCACACCCAGCAATGCTCAGGGGTTTCTCCTAGCTCTGCACTCAGGAATTACTCCTGGGGTGCTCGGGGACCATATGGGATTCGGGGATCGAACCCGGGCCACGTGCAAGGCAAATGCCCTACCCGCTGTGCTATCACTACAGCCCTGTGGAGGGAAGTTTTAAAGAGCCTTCAATCCCCATGGGAGGACCTTGTTGCTGGGGAGGCGGATGCAACTTTAGCCCCTCTTCATGCCCTTCCCTCCAGTTGGGAAAGAGCCTGGAGTGAGATTACGCAGCTTTGATGAGAATCTTACGTAGGGGCTTGTGCTTCATGCCTGCAGTCCCCTTGAACACGTCTTCTTGTTCAAGGGGACTTGAACAAGAAGTCCTGCTCTTCTTGTTGCTCGCCTGTCTCTAGTCCTTTTGCTTTTCCCGTTCTGGAGAAGCTGTGTTCTCTCTTGAACAATACTTCCTCTCTTCTCTCCCCTCACATTTCTAAGTTTCAGTTAAAACTATCTTGTTTCACCAAAAAAGAAAGAATAAAGGAAAAAAAAGACAGCTCAATGCATCAGAAGTCCTGGGTTGCAGCCCCCCAAGCACCACATGCCTGAACACAGCAGGGGAAGCACCTGAGCACCTCTGGGTATGGCCCCAAAGAAATAAAAACCCAGTACACAGGGTTCAGAGACCACTGGCTGGTGAAGACAGCAGATGCGGGAAGGTGTGAGCCCAGCGGGTGTGGTGTGGAAGATCCTTGCTCCAGCACCACCCACCTCTTCCGTCTTACCTTTCCAGAGTTAGAGCCTACACAAATTCCTGACACCCAGCGAGTTCACCTTTCCTGGAGTTCCATGAACTCTTCTAGCAAATTAACCCAACTCAAAGAGGAGTTTATAATTTTGCAGTGCACTTAGATGCCTGAGTTTAGTGGGCAGGATTTGGGGAAAGGAAGGGAGGGGAGGGAAGTTGGGAATTGGGCATCCTCAGGTAGGACACACACTGACTCATCTGAGCCATCACCTTCACCTTGTTAGAACTCTGGAGCGATAACTATTATCATTTAAACAGTGCTGTTTTCTTTTCCGGTGGAGCATTCCTCTCCTTGCCTTAAAATTGAATAAACATGAGAAGGCTGCTAATGCTAACACATCCACAATGGAAAGGACACAGACATTTCCAGTTGCTGTCTAGTCACATGGGGTGGGGGCATCCACCAGGAACCCATCAGTCCAGGAACCCCACCAGTCCAGAAAAGCTCTGTGGAGAGAAGTTGGGGCGTGGAAGGTGGAGGTGGTACATGCTGATATTCCTCACAGAGGTGCTGAACCGGGCCTTCCTCCACCGGGGCCATGCACAGGAATTCCAGAAACTGACAAAGCTAAGGCCACAGACAAGCACCAACCCATCTTGATGGTTTGCATCCAACTGTGATGAGCCTCTGCCTGACCAAGAGAGGCCCTTAGTGCTGAATCTTAGGATGATGGCAAAAACCAGGCAGACACGGAAAGCCCCATATCCCTGACAGGGAAAGTAGTTTGTTGTGATTGTGCAGTAGCTAAGGACTATGGCAGAGCCTCAAGAGAGGGATGTGATCCAGGAGTATGTCAAATGCTGGCAATGAGCAAATGGAAAACTTGCTGCTTGTTATAAAACATATTTGACAGCCCAGGGGTTAAGGGTGACTTGTGGGCAGCTGACCCTTGTCTGATCCGCAGCACTGTGCAGTTCCCTGAACACTGCTGGGGCAGCCCTGAGCACAGAGTAACTCTGAGCACCACTGGGTGTTGACTTCAAACAAATGCATGCATACATACACATGCACACATACATCACTGTCTTCACTGTCACTGTCTTCCCGTTCACCATCGATTGGCTCGAGCGGGCACCAGTAACATCTCCATATGTCCTGTCTCATGCAAGTAGAGCCCAAGGGCACCTGCTCGCTCCAGGAGCATAAGCGCCTCAAACCATTCCATCAGGTCATGGGAATGAGGTCTATAATTGTTACTGGTATTTGGCATATCAAATACGACAAGGGTAGCTTTCCAGGCTCTGCCGCGGCGGGTAGAATACTCTTGTAGTCACCTAAAAATCCAGCATTTATTGATGAACCGCACAGCTGCTTGCGGCCGGGTGAGCCAGGCTGTGATAGGCTGGTCTGCTGGGTGGAGTTCTGACGAGGGGAAGTCCAGATGTGGAAAATGGAGGCCCCTCATGGAGTGGGGGTCGTCTGGCTTGTTGTGAGGCTCTGCTGGGGTGGCGGGTCAGGGCTAGAACCTGCCATCCCTCCGGGTGCCTCATGAGCGGAGAGCCAGTAGCAGCTGTGCCCCGTGTCTGTGAGTCTCTCCACACACATACATATACCTACATATACATACACGCACGCACACATACCCACAGATACGAATGCCCCAGCCACGTGTCTGCCAGTATGTTTCATTCAAAACTTCATGACTCAGCTTTGGTACATCTACACAATGGAATACTATGCAGCTGTTAGGAAAAATGAAGTTATAAAATTTGCCTATAAATGGATGGATATGGAGATTATGTTGAGTGAAATTAGCCAGAGGAGCGAGACAGATACAGAATGACTGCATTTATTTGCATGACATAAATATATATGTACATATTATGATACCAATATCCAAGGTCAAGTGAAACATATATCAGGAGGTCTTGTCAAAGGTAGAGATTATCACAAACGTGTGGGAGTCAGAGGCTAGGTAAGACAGAAAATGAAACAGTGTGCTAACAATTGTCGAGGGTACTAATACCAACCTAGAACTGAGCATTAAATAGAGGCAAAAAGATACACATGACAACCCTTTAATGTATGTTCTGTAATCCATAGTCTGGAAAGGAAGGAAAAGAGAAAGAGAGAGAGAAAGGAAAGAAATAAAGAACCTGCCATGGAGGAGGGCTGGGGAGGGGGGAGGGAACCGGGAGGCGTTGGTGGTGGGAGATGGGCACTGGTGGAGGGACGGGTGCTGGAACACTGTATGACCAAAACCCAAATATGAACTTTTTTAATTGTATATCTTTGTAATTGTATATCTCACAGTGGTATAATAAAATAATTAAAAAAACTTCATGACTCCTGGGAATGATAATATGGGGCGCTTTCCCCTAACGGTGCTTCCTAGCTCCAAACTAAAGGCATGCTGTGTGAATAATTCAGTTCTTGGGGGGGTGGGGTGGGAAGCGATTTTTTTTGACCACATTTTGCTATTCTCAAGGGATACTGCAATCTCGGTGCTCAGGGCAGTGCTCAAAGGATCAAGAGTGCCAGGTATCACACCGGGCTGGCCACATCCAAGGCGAGTGCCTTACTTCCTGTATTTTCTCTCTGGTCCTGGTTAACTACTTTCCTTGGATGGGTTGCTCTTAAATCATCCGATGTGCTGGAATGATTCTGACCTGGATCTTAGAACTGGTTTAACATCGTTCTCATTGTCTGATATGAACAAATCATTGTGCTGTTTGCTCTGCTCAGCCTATTTGCAACATGCTTCCCTCCCTATGTTAGCCAATTGCTAGGAACACACTTTAGAAGGTAAAGAATGGTCTCTCTATATTTACTACATTCACATACCAGCCTTGTCTCCACCTTCCCTCTTTTTTCTTTTAAGAAAATGACGTCACCAATGCCCAGCCCAGGTTGCTGACAGATGCTAACCACCAATAAATTAGGGTGCAGGGGAGTGTGCCAGATGGGTTCACACCCTGTTTCTCTGTGTATTGTTTACAGAAGAAATGTTTTAAGATAGAGGCGGAAAGGAAAGTTTGTCAAGGGTGTTTAATTAAACTCCCTCCATGCACAATTTTTTTGTTTTGTTTTTGGGCCAGACCCGGCAATATTCATGGACTACTCCGGCACTGAGATCAAGAATTACTCCTAACGGTGTATGGGGTAAGATATGGGATGCCAGGGTTGAGCCTGAGTTGGCTACATGTAAAGGCAAGCTCCATGCCTTCTACACTATTGCTCTGAGTCCCTGCATAAATTTTATTATTTATTTATTTATTTATTTATTTATTTATTTATTTTGCATTTTGGGTCACACTGAGCAATGCTCAGGGGTTACGCCTGGCTCTGAACTCAGGAATTTCTCCTTGCACTGGGGGGGAGACTATATGGGATGCTGAGGATTGAACCCAGGTTGGCCGCATTGCTCTGGCGCCCAGCCCTGCCCTGCATAAATTTTAATATTTCAGGGGCTGGAGTGATAGTGCAGCAGGTTTGAGCTTGCTTTGCATGAAGCTGACCCAAGTTCAATCCTTCACATCCTGTATGGTCCTCCCAGCACCGCCAGCAGTAATTCCTGAGCAAAGGGCTAGGAGTAAATCCTGAGCATCATCAGGTGTGCCTAAAAACACCCCCCAAAAAAACCTATTTGTATTCTGAATAACTGATCATGTTGCTTCACTGTAAAGCTGTAGGTGAAAGTTTTAAAGCTTACCCCAGTGTTGTTCCAGGCTGGGTTGGCAGGTGCTGCTCATGAGCTGTCTGTTACCCTTCCTCTTCTTTTTCCTAACCAACAGACCCTGACTTTGCTCAAGGCAGCAGAACATGCAATTTTATTTTTATTTTTTTATTTTTGGGGTTGTTGGACCCAGCAACCCAGCCTTGACTCTGCACTCAGGAATTAATCCTGGGCATGCTCACAGACCATATGGGATGCTGGAGAGTTGAACCCGAGTCGACCCCCCGGGACATGCAATCTTAAATGCTGACTTTGTAATGAGAGCTGATCCTGTGGTTCATTTGTGCAAGTCAGATGTAGTGAACGTTGCTGAGAGGGTTCCTGGAAACCTTTGTAAAAGGGAAGAGTTTTAGCAATGTTTTCCTTTTGTTTTTATTTGTGCTTGTAATACAGGCCTCTTCTGCAAGTATCCCTCTTGCATCTATGAACATGAGCAATATACTAATGACAACAAATTAGAAGACAGAATAGGGGGCCAGAGTGATAAGCGGGTAGGGCTTGCATGCAGCCGTCCTGTGCTGGCCCGGGTTCTATCCCCAGCATCCCATATGGTCCCCTGAGTACTGCCAGGAGTAATTCCTGAGTGCAGAGCCAGGAGTAACCCCTGAGCATTGCCGGCTGTGACCCAAAAAAAGGAATCAATCAATAAATAAATAAAATAGAAGATAGAATAACTGTAGGTTCTTTTTTTTTGTTTTGTTTTTTTGGGTTACACCCAGCAATGCTCAGGGGTTACTCGTGGCTCTTCGCTCAGGAATTACTCCTGGCAGTGCTCGGGACCATATGGGATGCTGGGGATTGATCCTGGGTCGGCCGTGCAAGGCCAATGCCCTCCCCGCTGTGCTATCACTCCGCCCCTAACTGTAGGTTCTTGGCAATATCAGGGAGTCACCTTCTTGCTGGGTCGTATGGGAAATGGTCAATTTACTACAATAAGTGACTATTCTTCGAAAATCACTTTTCTATCAGGATTATGATGTCTATTACAATCCTGATAGACAGTTAAGATGGATAATGTGTTATGATAGAAAAATGGAGGCAAATTGGTTTTAAAGTCTTTTAGAACATCATTGCTCAAAGTCTCACATGCATATACACCATTTGGGGACTCTGCTAAAATTGCAGATTGTGATTCTCTAGGTTTGTACTGGGAGTCTAAGATTCTTTCTCTTCTCAGGTTTTTGAGTTGCACCCAGAAATGCTGGGAGTTGCTTTTTCAGGGTTCCGGGAGACTATGCAGTGGTTGGGGACCATGCAGTACTGGGGATCAAACCCAGGCCTGACACATGCAAAGCAAGTGTTCAGCTCACTGAGGTATGTCCCTGGTCTCAGAGCCGTATTCCTCAGAACCTTGCAGTGATGACCAGTGGTGGCGGCCCTGTGTCACACTTTGAGCAGTAAGATCTGGAAAATGGCCACTTTCTGGTCAGTCTGCTTCTGTGTTAGTTCCACTCAGGTTTTGTTTGATATGCTTATTATTAACTTGAAAACCTGCAACGGATTTCTCAGTGCATTTTCAAGGGGAAAATGTTAGTTTTATTTAATGATAATTTTAGGAACAAAACATGGTTCATTCAGTTCATTTTATTTAGCAACATTATTTTAATAAATGCATTCAAATAAGGTAAATTCAGGGCTTTTGTGGACTTCTTTACTTGCTTTTCTTCCAGTTAAAATTTCAGTAAAGCAGTTAAAGCTTTGATCTTCTAGCCCAAATGAATTCTTTGCAAAAAGTTAAGGTAGCTTTGATCCAACAAACGGCTTTAGAAAATCTGGATGACTCAAATATCCCTCTGACTTCACACTCAATCTCAAGGAATTAAATGAATCATAAGGAAAATAACTTAGGAAGTGGATTCAGAAAGAAATGTTTCTTCTACTGGGTCATATTAGCTTTTTAACAATTTTGAAATGGATGCTGGAAGGGAATGTTACTGGAGGTGATGGTCAAAGCTGACTTCAGCGGTTTTCACACCACCTGTCATGATCTAGGGGAAAGGCAGGACACACAGTTTTCCAGAGCACAGTTTACACAGAAGCTGCACACTGCATCCTAATGTTATTTTCTTTTCTAGCTATATACATTTAAAAAAATACAACACAGTGTTAAATACCAGGACAGCTAACAATGGAACATAGAGCATGATATTAAAAAACTGAAAGAGCTTGGTGGAGCCAAGGAGAGAAATCGAAGATGGTCTTCACGGAGGGAATCAGTCAGCGCCTCTCCTCTCCTTAGTCTGTGACGGATCTGCACTCTGATGGGAGGCCTTCCGACCGCCGCCACTGGGCCAGGCGCTGCTTAAACCATTTCTGCAGGAGCAAAATGAGTATGATTACCTCCCAGGTTCTGAAAAACAGAAACACCCATTCCCTTTGTGGCCCAACTCAGAAGGATATGAGTAATTATTTGTTGCAGGACACCTAAAAGCCTAAAAGCCTCTGCATCTGCCCTGGATTGCCTCCTGCAAATCACTTCGTAGAAAAGGGGTAGTCTAAAAGTGGCAGTTTATCTGACCATGTATTCTGTACTGGCTGGTATAAATATTCTCTCATGCTACCACAATCATCATGGGACTAGCTAGATATTACTAGCATATTTGCCTGGCCACGTTGGATCTCTTAAGTAATTAGACCAGAGAGAAATGCTGTTTGCCTCCAGCAAGGCAAGCATGGCTCCCCTGATAACTCAAAGACAACTAAAATACAAAACTACCGTAAAGTAGACGAGACTCTTGTGAAGGCTTGGAGAAATATTTAACTAGCATTATAGTCTTTGGTACAGAGACATGCCATATCAGAAACCCCTTATCTACCCTATAAAGGAATTTCCAGGCAGATCTTGGCTCAAATCACTAGCATAAAATAGGGCCTAGGTGAGGTGCTGGGAGAAATTACCTAAGGGCATTTGACCCTTCCTGCTTCCCATAATAGTGGGAGGTCTGAGTTGCAGGGGTATAAAACCAGCCTGCTTCCCCCTCTCTTTTTGGGCTCTCTTTTGGGGCTTGCACTCTTCTTGGGAGTCTTGTCTTTGTCTCATTACAGGGCCTTAACACGTGGTGGCTGCCATCTTGGCCTACACGTGGCTGGGGTTCTAGCCGGGAATCCTAAGCACAGGGTTTTTTCTTATTGCTGACTTGTATACCTGAACCTGTGATAAGTAAAGCATTTTAAAACTGCATCGGATTCCTGAGTCTTCATCCATTCCCGCTGGCTTCGGAGGTAGAAGGGAACTCGCTTCCCGGCAATGTCAGGGACTCCCGGCGGCCCCCGACAATTATTCTCCTAGGGTTAGCTTCTTACTGACTTTTCAGGACCCTTGCACAAGCTGTCGCCCAGGGTTGCACTGTCTGTTTTCCTTCTTTATCTGATGTGCTCCCTCTATCTGCTTAGTGGGCCTTCCTGGGCCACTTCATTTATTTATTTATTATTTTAAAATTTTTTATTTTATTATACCACCATGAGATATACAGTTACAAAGATGTTTATGGTTGGATTTCAGTCATATTATGTTCCAGCACCCATCCCTCCACCAGTGCACATTTCCCACTGCCAAAGTCCCCAGATTTCCTCCAGCCTGCCTCTGTAGCAGGCACTTTTCCCTCTCTCTCTCTCTCTCTCTCTCTTCTCTCTCTCTCTCTCTCTCTCTCTCCACCTCTCACACATTGTGGCTTGTCCTGGAGACATTTAGAGATTATCATATATATTCCTTTGTGTACATTTAATGCTCAGTTCTAGTCTGGCATTACTATTTCCAAGAATTAGTATAACACTGGTATATATCTATATCCCACAAATGAATGCAGTCATTCTATATCTGTCCTTTTTTTCCCATTCTGACTAATTTCACTCTGCATGATAATCTCCATGTCATCTATTAATAGGAAAATTTCATAACTTTGTTTTTCCTGACAGCTGCATAGTATTCCATTGTGTAGATGTACCATATTTTCTTTACCCAGTCTTCTGTTCTCAGGCACTCAGGTTGTTTCCAGATTTTGACTATTGTGAATAGAGCTGCGATGAATATAAAAGTGCAGAGTGTTCTGCTGTGTGTTTTGGGTCTTCAGGGTAAATGCCCAGGAGTGATATTGCTGGTCAAATGGGAGCTCAATATCAAGTTTTGGAGGAACATCCATATTGTTTTCTGGGCCACTTCATTTAAAGGGAGGGCAATGCCTAATTTAGTATTTTGTTACCTCCCTGGAACTTTCACTGTCTCCAAGTATTTCTATATGTGAGGTTTGCATTTCTATTTCCTGCTAAAATGGAAGGTCCATGAAAGCTATTGGTCTTATCATTGCGATATCCTTAGTCCCTAGCAAAAATGCTTAGCAGGGGTTAGTCAATGCTTGCTGAATGAATAAAAGAAATGAAGCACCCCCCAGAGAGAGATCCCTATGACCATGTCTTCTCATCAGAGTGGACTGTTTGAACCATGGCCTTGCTTATCAGTAGAACCTGGTAAGTTTTGTTGAGTAAAATGAATAGACGAGGTCTGGGATGTGGGTTAGTGGTGGAAAACAATGCAGGCAAGAGATGTGGGTTCCATCCTTAGCACTGTAAAAATAAATAATAAAATCAGTGGCTAACTGAGCCCTGAATCACCGCATAGCACCCTGTGGGGATCTGTATTGTAGGCTAGCCGTGTCTCCCAGGCTGCACAGCCGTGAGCATGCCAAGATGAACCATGCTGACTCCTTACACAGAATCTTCCAGCTCTGGGAAACCCAAAGAGTCACAGTTCACAAAACCAAAAATATTCACAAAAATGACAGTGGATTTAGGAAGGGCCTGGACGTGATGGTCTTAGACATATTATCATGGGAGGACTCAAGTGTTTGCTGCTGGTAGGTCGTGGCTGTTTGTGCTATGCTGCTGAAAGAGTTGGAGACTCTGTTAGGCAGCACTTAGAGATTCAAGTGGGAGGAAAGACTGGTATGGACCAGGCTGGCCTGAAAGAATTGAGCCATTTTATTTGTTATGATTTTTCATTTTGAATCCTAATAGAGACAATATTTTACACTGATCACACTGTCTTGAATATTGTATAATATCACCAAAGGCTATTTTGAGAGCAGGTGTTGCTCAGGAAACCATGTGGGGTTGAACCCGGGCTCCCATATGCAAAGCATGTGCTCCAGCTTTTGAGCTAGAAACGGGATGAAAGAAATTTAGAGTGCCTGCTATAGAGGCAGGCTGGGGGAGGGTGGGAGGGAACGTGGGGACATTGGGGAGGGACTAGGGCGCTGGTGGAGGGATGGGTGCTGGAACACTGTATGTCTGAGACCCAATTATGAACATCTTTGTAATTTTATATCTCATGGTGGCATATAAGAAAAACTTAGAAGGAAGGAGGAAGGAAGAAGGGAAAAGGAGGAGCAGGAGAAAGAGGAGGAGGAGGAAGAGCAGGAGCAGCAGCAGCAGCCACCCCAGCGCTCTACCCGCACGTGAGAGGACTAGTCAGACCTCGGTAGGAAGGTGGAACCCCAGCTCTGCTCCTCGGTGCTTCCCAACCCTTCACGCATCACTTTGAGAATGGCGGGATTTTCAGATCACTCAGCCATGCAACAATGCAGCTACCTGGATGGGGATCACCAGAGACCCCAGTCCTGAGCCCCGCCCAGAGGCAGCTCTAACGCAACCAATCGCCAGTGAGAACTTGAAGTCTCTGTAGACAGAGCTGCTCACGTGTACGAAGCTGGGGGCCCTCCTGACAGTCCCTTCTGGGTTTTCTAGGATTCATCCACACTGTTTTTTTAAGGGAAGCAAATGAGAAGACAGAACAGAGGCAGAAGGAGCCCAGCTGAGGGACACTGGGCCTGAGATGTTGGATGAGTCGGTGTCTGAGCAGCGGCTGGAGGGCTCGGGTTGGGCAGGGCTGGGATGGCTGCTGGACGCGAGTTCAGGCCAACAGGACAGGCGCGAGGGGAATCCACCTCAGGAGAGACCAAGGTGGCTGAAAGTTCAGCTTGAGAAGGAAGAGTGAGGATCACTGGAAGGGAGTGTTTCTCGGGGATAAGCCAGCTAGAGCTCTCCACAGCTACAGTGCCTAAACAACCCGAACCCGGTGACAATTCACCCTAAGTGTGCACCCCAGTTCATTCTGGGAGATACCCCACATGACAGTTAAGATCAGTTAGCTTCTACCCCTTCCTACTAGGGGAGAGTGCAGAGAAAAGAGCTCACAGGCCAGGAGCAGTAGCAAGGGGGCTGGGGTGGTCAGAGAAGCTCCACAGGGTAAGGGTGGAGTTGTTCTCTGGGCACCATTTCTTTATTATTACTATTATTATTATTATTATTATTATTTCAAATATTTTATTATACCACTGTGAGATATACAATTACAAAGATGTTCATGTTTGGGTTTTGGTCATACAGTGTTCCAGCACCCATCCCTCCATCAGTGCCCATTTCCCACCACCAATGTCCCCGATTCTCTCCCTCCTCCCCTAGCCTGCCTCTATGGCAGGTTCTTTACCTCTTCTCTCTCTCTCTCTCTCTCTCTCTCTCTCTCTCTCTCTCTCTCTCTCTCCCTTCTCTTACACATTGTGGATTGCAATACATACATTTAGAGGTTATCATGTGTATCTTTTTGTCTGTATTCAATGCTCAGTTCTAGGCTGGTATTAGCACTTTTTTGACAATTATTAGCACACTGTTACCTTCTCTGTCTTACCTAACCTCTGACCCCCACACCTTTGTGGTAGATTCCACCTTTGACAAGACCTCCTGATCCATGTTTTGCCTGACCTTGGATATTGGTATCACGCACACATATAACACAAATAAATGCAGTCATTCTATATCTGTCTTTTTTCCTTCTGGCTAATTTCACTCAACATGATCCTCCCCATGTCCATCCATCTATAGGTAAATTTCATAATTTCATATTTCCTAACAGCTGAATATCATTCAATTGTGTAGATGTACCAAAGTTTCTTTATCCAGAAACTTCTTGGGCACTCTGGTTGTTTCCAGAAAGTTCTTGGGCACTCTGGTTGTTTCCAGATTCTGGCTATTGTGAATAGTGCTGCTATGAAAATAAAAGTGGGCACCATCTCTATACCTGGGGACTAACAACGTGTGTGTGTGTGTTTGTGTGTGTGTGTGTGTGTGGTTAATTTCTCAGAGATCTGGGGTGGGGAGAACCTGGGGAAAACAGCAGGGTTCCTGGTTCATTAATGAGCTTCGCTCTGTGGGGAGTTTAAGGCTACAAGGTCTGATTCATCAGGATTTCCAGTGACTAGGTGCATCAATGGCAGTTTTAAAGGCTGACTAATTAAAACCTGGAGGAAGAAAGTCTCATTTTCTATCAGGATTCATTTAAGAAAAAACGATGGAGCAGGCCTTATTCAGAAGAGCCACCCACATCTTTTCACTAATACTGACACAGAATATTAATGCGCAGTTACTCAAAATAACTACGGCAAAGAGCACATTTGTAAAACGGTGCCTTGGCATCCAAAGGCTTATTAACAATTTGAGGCTGGGATGGGGGGCATGGAAACATGTTCGAGAAACACTCCACAACTTTCTAAGAGAGAAGTATTTTTAAATTAAGTATAGAGATGATAACTGAGTAAACCAGTTGCTAACAGAAATCCTTGAAACCCAATGCCTGCTTTGATCCCTTGAATTGAACCTCAGTACAACTTGCATCAGTACTAATTTCTACCTGGCTTTATTTCTTTGTTTCAGTCACCCCCTGGGAAAGACTTTCATCCTTTGCTGGCTTATAAATGAATGCCCTCCTTACCCTCTCCCATTGACTGGGACTTATTTACTCCAAGAGAACAGATGATCATTAGCCACTCTGAGGGAGGGGAGAGGGAGGCAACCGTCACTTTGTTTCTGTCCTTTTCTCTCGAATCTTACTAACAGTATTTTCATCGGAGACCTTTGGATGTCTTTATTCCACAGATGAAACATCCGGTAACAAAAAACACTGAGTTCTGTGAAAGTCTCAGGATAGATAGCAAAAAAAGAGATTTTATTTAAAGTTACTAATAGTACAGGAGTAAGACCAAGGCCAACTACACTAGGCCTGAATCTGTGTTAGCAGAAAGCGCCAGATCATCCAACCTCCCAAGAGGCCTATGAAAGAGTTTTCCCAGTCCCTTCTAACATTGGCTTCAGAATCATTAAAGATGAGAGGGATTGATGTAAGTTTGATTTAACTTAAATGAGGGGGTGATCTAATTACTATCATGAGAAGCCTACCTAGGATTCCCAACAACTGAAATTAACTTCAATAAGCTTTAAAACTATTCCCTGTTTTATCACTAGAGTGATAAAACATTAGGTGAGGCCCTTGCCTTGCCTGCAGCTGACCCGGGTTCGATCCCTGGCACCCCAGGAATGATTTCTGAATGCAGAACCAGGAGTAACCCCTGAGCACTGCCAAGGGTGACCCAAAAACCAAAATAAGTAAGTAAATATATTTTTAGTTATTCCTGGGTTTGGAAAGATACTAAAAGGTAAGATGGCTGCCTTGCCTACGGCCAACCTGAGTTCCATCCCCAGCATCCTATAAGGTCCCCCAAGTACCACCAGGAGTGATTCCTGAGCGCAGAGCCAGGAGTAATCCCTGAACATCACTGGGTGTGACCCGGAAAACAAAAATACAAATTAAAAAATAAAAGCTATTCCCATTAGAACAACATGCTATACCTCACTTCCGGCTCCCCCGATTGCCCCTCCCCAACCCCAGGATGGCAGAGAACATTGTTCTTCAGTGGGAACAGTCAGGGGTCTCCAGATCCCCAGTGAATTACCACTTCCCCTTCAGCTCTACATTCCCTGCCAATGCATGGGCATATGGATCAGCTCCAGGTAAGGACTTCACAAGGACACGCAGGCTTGTTTTCCTTTCTACAGTAGCCGTGTTTGTTCTGGATAAAAATGAAGGCTGCTCTGGCAATGCTGAAGGTGGGTACGCCAAGGAAGTGAGATCAGGCTTGCAAAAATGACTCTGATTTTGGCTTTGGGGACCCTTTTTCAAGGAACAGCAACCTAGTAAAGAGGAAGTCCCGGTATAGGAAGTTGTCAGAGGTGCGTCCCTGCTGACAGTGGTCTCAGTGGGGTTGAGGGCTGCCACAAGGCTAGCTGTAAATAATCATTTTATCAGTGCCCCAAAGTTCATCTCTGGAAGACGCTTGTGAAGATGTGAATGCAAACAGTTCCAGAAGGTACTATTCAGTCATCTAAACACAGGGAAGGGCTTAGGGATGGAAGGAAAGAGAAGTTCAAAAGGAGACTCCTGCAGTAAGGGACAGCAGACAGCAGGTAGCCTGAGGCCCCTCTGCTGCCTCCCTCCTAGGCCACAGGGTCCTAGATTCTCCCTGGACAGGAAGCCAGAGGGGCAAGCTGTGCTGTGGCAGCCCTGGGAGGAAGAAGGTGTTGGCCCTGCGGCAGGAACAGGAAGCTGAGGCCGGCTGGTGTGAGGGGCCGACTCGCTCACACCCATTCCTCCCAGAGTTGGCGCTGCCATTTGACCACTTGGGGATGGCAGGAGGACGAGAAGGACTGCCTGAGGGGGCAAGTGACCCGCTGCAGAGAGAGACGAGGGTCAACCATAGTCACTGAAATCTGGGCCTTCTCCTTCTCCTGTTCCTTCCCTTAGCTGAGGGCAATCACTGTTAGCTGGAATCACTGTTCTTTAATGCACTGATCTTTTTTCCCCAGACAGAAATACAATAAACTGATTTCACTCCTCCAACTATTTCCATTCTCTCCCTGGGGAGAGAATAGAACCAAGTATGGCGACAGGAGGACAGAATGTGAGCCTGTGGGTTCAATCCTTAGGCCCGATTCTTCCCAGTTGTACCCCTGGGTATGCTAGTGAACCTTTCAGTGCTTTGATTGATCTCACCAGTGAGGTTAAGAGACCTACCTTGGAGCATCTGTCAGCGATTTGGTACTTAGGGTTCTAGGGACATGCTTGGCAAGTCTGAGCCACTACAAAGATCAACAGAATCTTACAGACAAGTAAGGGAAGGATGCAACTTAACGGGAGACTCAACTAGGTTAGACCCAGTTGGCACTGCATGCATGGTAAACACACAACCTTCCTTTGTTCTCTCTGTCTTCCTCCCTCCCTCCCTTCCTTCCTCCCTTCTTTCTGTCCCTCCTTCTCTCTTTCTTTTTTTCTTCCCTTCAGGGAAAGCACCTTAAATTTGTTTATTATTGAGGTAGCATTGGTTTACAGGCCTATACAAGTTTTAGGGAGTTTACATCCCTTCATATATGATATGTTCATATGTGATACAGTTCACATTCCTATGTTATGATGCCACAGCCACCGTCAAGGTGCCAGTAACCTGAGTTCATTAGACTCCCTTCACTTTCAACCCCCACCTACAGCTTTATTTTTTTAAATATGAGCTATTGGGCCAAAGAGATAGTATAGGGCTAAGGTGCTTGCCTGGCACATGGCTGGCCATGACTTAAACCCGGGCACCATAAATTCCCCAGTCCAGCCCCCAGAAGTGATCTTTGAATTGCTGGGTGTAGTTCCCACACCCCCATCAAAACAAATAGTGTAAAAGGGAGAGATGAGTTGTTACTGTCGCTGTAACAACTCTTCTAAGTATAGCGTGGGATAGGAAATGACAACATTTCAGCAGGCTGCCTCCCCAGGAGGTTCCAAAAGCTATGAGCTGTGAGACTTGGGTTCAGTAAATCACCTTCCATTAAGCTCTGGTTCTGGTTGGCCAGACAGCTGTTCATTTAACTAAAAACAGACTTGATTTTCCACATGACCTGGGAATGAGGGAATTTTCTGTAGACAAATTCTCCCAACTGCTTAATTAGCTAAAGTCATTTCTGATTTGGGATCCAGAGTCTGGGTCCCAGCATCCAGTGAAGACCCATCTCAGGCCTGAAGCAGGTCTGAGTGTTTCATTAAGGACAGCGGGCCACGGATGCCATTTAGTGCTAGAGCATGAGCCTTGAGCATGTGAGGCTCTGGATTCACTTCCAGGCACTGCTCACAACCAACAATGAATAGGTGCATTTTGGATCGGGAGACAGCAGAGCAGGGAGGGTGTTTGCCTTGCGTGGAGCTGACCTGGGTTCAATTCCTGGCACTGCATATGGTCCCCTGAGCCCTGCTGGGAGTGATCCCTTAGCCCTGAGATGGGAGGTAAGCCAGGAGCACTGTGGAGGTGTAGCCTCTCCCTCCCCACAAGAACAGGGAAAAGGATAAAATGCCTGATAGTGTCTTTAAAATGGCACGAATTCAGCCCATTCTCCCAGCGGTAGGTGCTTTGGGTCACATGGGGAGGGATGCCAGAACAGTTTCAAAACAGTATCATGCATACATGAAGTCGGAGTTTAGGCAGGAATAAGAGGAAAAGTCAGAAGGAGGTCATGGGCAGTGCGGTCTCCACTGGAAACAATATCTGAGATAAAACAGCCAGGGAGCCCCACTGGCCCAAGCTAAATGGAAAAGTGAGCTGGGGGGATGACTCAAAGGTTTGGAGGGTGTGTTGGGTAGGAGCCTTGGGTTCTATACCTGGCGGGCATGGTCCCCAGAGTACCACCGGTAGATATCCCTCAACACAGGCAGAAGGAGCAGCGCCTTTTGTTGATGGGTGTGGCAGCAATAATAATGATGATGATGATGATGATGATGATGATGATGGAAGAGGAGGAAGAGGAGGAGGAAGAGAAGGAGGAGGAAGAGGAGGAGGAGGAAGAGGAGGAAGAGGAGGAGGGAAGAGGAGGAGGAAGAAGAAAACTAAGGAGGAGGAGGAAGAGAAAGAGGAAGAGGAGGAGGTGGAGGAGGATGAAGGGGAAGGGGAAGAAGAGGAAGAAGGAGGAGGAGGAGGAGGAGGAGGGAGGTGGAGGAGGAGGAGGGAGGGGGGGAGGAGGAGGAGGAGGAGGAGGAGGAGGATTATTAAAGAAACACCTGCTGCCACTGCTTCAGCGCTAATGTCAGAGGTCTACCGTCTTGGAAAACTCCAGAAAAATCACTAAACTCGACAGCTAAATCTCTCCTGGCCTAGTTAGTCTAAACTAACTAAACTTAGTCCTCAAGTTTAGTTCCACCGACTTGAGGCCAAGCGGCAACGTGACACGAGGAAAGAGTCTGCACAGCACATGTGCCTAGCGAGTCCGTCCCTCCGGGCCTCAGTTTCCTCCTTTCGTCCCATCTGAGCACTGAGCTGCGAGCTGCCTTGGGAGAGTCCCTTCCAGCCCCGACCTCCCGCGGTGGCGCCCTTCACTGCGCAGCGCCTGGGGCACCTCAGCTGCGGGTTGGGAAACCCGCAGGGCCCAAGGATGCTGGTGCAGCCCGCGGGAGGCGCGCGTGGGTCGGGGCCGCAGGGGCAGCGCGAGGCCCGCAGGAGGAAGCGTGGCCCGGGAAGGAGCGGGAGGGCTGCGGGCACGGCGGGGGACGGCGGGGACGGCGGGGGACGGCGGGGGGGCGCGCGGGGACGGCGGCCGGGCGGGCGGGCGCTCACCAGCGTCTCCTCCTCCGACAGGCCGGCCTCGGCCGCGATGAGGCACAGCGTGGTGGGGTCCGGGTGCTTGTTGACCTTGCTGAAGTTGTACTCCAGGATCTCCACCTGGTCCTCAGTAGGGCCGCTCGCGCTCTCGCTCGACATGGTCCCGGCGAGCCTGCGGGGAGGACGGTGCGGGTGAGCGCGGCCAGGGCGGGGGCGCGGGGAGCTGGGGCGCGGCCGGGCTCCCCACGCTGCAGGCTGTCCCCGCCCCGAATCCCCGGGCCTGCGGGGGCGGCGGCAGTGGAGCCACCGTGCTCCTGCCCCCGGGCGCGCGAGCTGCCCGGCCTCCTGGGGGACCCGGGAACTCCCCAACTTTCCCCCGAGTCTGCGAGCGCGGAAGGAGCAGCGCGCGGGTGGAAGTGATGGACGGCCGCGTCCGCTAGGGGGCAAAAACTGCCCTCAAAGCTGCCCTAGTCACTCCACCCTGGGGAACAGCCCCCCACGCACACACACACACACACCCCACCACCACCACCAGTCTGAGCAGGGACGCCCTGTTCCGCCTCTAGAGTGGCTCAACACTTTGGGGCCCTCGCCAGGCAGGATGCGCAACCCCCTGCAAAGAAAAGAGCCGGGGGACAGCAGGGGCGGACGCAGGAGCTGCTCCAAAAGTCTCTCCCTTGGCAGGTGGATCCGCGGGGGGCGCGGAGGGGAAATTTACGCTGGGCTTCAAAAAGGGGCACCCGCAGAAATGTGCCCCAAGGTCGTGTGTGGTGGGGTTGTCCCTGAGCAGCGGGCAATACCCGTCCACCACTTGCAGCCGCCAGTCCCGGCTTGTCCTAAGAGAGCCGGGACTCGCTCTGACCGCAACTGAGCTGCCTCGGCTGACCCACTGGTCATTGGCAGCGGGGCTCCGGTGGTCCCACGGTGCCTATGCCAGGGTCTGTCCACACCACGCCCCCCCCCCCCGCGAGGACTTCCAGGGACACAACGCACGGAGAGTCTCCACCGCCAATGGCCCTTGCAAACCCCAGATGCACCCTCTGGTTGATTTTAAATAGACTAAAATCAGGGTTTTTTATTGCCTCCGCTGGGAGCCACATTACTTCCTTTGCAATCGGAGTTGTGGCAATTTCCTTTTCATCTCTAAGTAGCTCTGAAGGAGGCTGCGGGTTGGGGTAGTGGGGTGCGGGTGGGGGAATGGACCTACGTGGCCCCCCTTCCTCACCCTCGCCCCCACTCCGGGCCCCGCCCCCACCACACACGCCTCAACTGAGCTCTTGGAGATTAGAGTCTAGCCGAATTCGGCTGTGGACTTGGCGGACTGGTCAGGACTTGACTGGCCGGCAGGAAAAGACAAGCTCTAGTTGTTTTAACAAACAGTTGCCGAATCAGCCAGCACCCTGCTGGGGAGGGTTTGATGTGGTTTGTGCCTGGGAAGGAGCCGCACTCCCGCCGATCTGGCTGCAGAGTCACCGGGCTCTCCGCATCCTTTCTGCTCCGAAGGCGTCCTGTGCTTCAAGGAAGAACCTTTTAACCTCTCCCCAGGGTCACTGAAAGAGGCTTTCAGGCAGGACCAGGAACCGTCCTGCAAACGGTTTGTCAGGTCAAGATGAAATCTCTCTGGTTTTTTTTTTTTGGGGGGGGTGGTATTAATTGCGGGCGCGCGGTGAAGGGGGTGGGAGTTGGACCACACATAGCAGTGGTCAGGTGCTATTCCTGGCTCTGTGCTCAGGAGTGCCCCCTGGTGCTGACGGAGCCGGGGTCAGGTGCCTTAACTACCCCGTCGTACTGTCTCTGTACTGTCTCTGTACTGTCTGTACCCTGCACTGTCTCTGCCTACCGCACCCTGGGTTTTTATGGAGTCCTAAGCTTTCCACCTGGATCTGGCGAGCCGTGGTCTCTGCCACCAGGCTGCTGCAGGGCGGGCTTGTTAGAAATGCCTCCCCCAATTGTCTAACAGTCCAGGAGGATGAGCCGCAGTCTTCAAGATTTGCTTTTTATAGTTTTTACTTCAGCTCCACTCTGCTAGACTCTCTGGGCAGCCCGTGTTTGGTTTGGTAGGGAAAAGAAAAAAAATCAGAGGGCAGCTGTACCCATGCAGACAGTTACTACCTGACTGGACACGCCGGGCCCTGTGGGGGTCAGCTCTAGCCAGAGTGGCTCAGGGACTCCAGCTGTGGGCCTTGCCTCAAAGAACACAGGACAGTGGAAACTACTGCCTCTGACTGGCTCAGAGGACCCTTCAGCCTGTGGACAGAGCTTTGCCAGCTCTCTCAAAAACCTTCACATCTCCATCGAACTCCTTTGGGAAGTACTGGCCAGCATTGCTGACCAGCACAGGGAAGAGCACTGATGCCTTCTAGAAAGCTCATCAAGTATGCAGCATTCTGAGCTGAACTTGGGTTCGAGGACCGCTAGGCACACGGCTAAGATAGTAGGTAAAGTCTACTAATGCTGTGACACAGAATCTCTCAGATTCTTGTGACTTCCTGTAAGGACTCTGCCAGAGATTTCAAGGGTTGTTCCTAGTGAGTTTTAGAAGACTCACTGGCTTTGTTGGACGGCTGCTAAGGAGATGTGTGGGAGGAGCATTTGAAAGCACTGACTGGCTTCCCCAAAGTTCACTGAACAAACAAACTGGGCTTCGAAGTGAACTGAGCTTGCCCTCAGCTCTACCTATTACCCCCCCTCCCCATCGGGTTCTTCCCTCTCTGGCTGTGTTTGCTGTTGTTGCTTGGTTTCTCCCTTCCCCCACCCCCTCTCTCAGAGGAGACCTATAAAACTCATCACCCTAGTAACCTTGGCCTTATAAAGCTTCTCAATGCTTTCCAGCAAGGAAACTGTTGAAAGGTTTCTCTGAAGGTAGTCTAAACAATGTTAGATGAAAAGGAGCTGAAACTATCCAAAAGCTTCTCAAACGTTCACCTTAGCTCAAGTTCCTTTGTTGCTCTGCTTATAATATCTTGTGAAGCGGCCAAAGAGCAATTTGTTCTGTGGTTGTTTTTTCTTTTGTGTTTGGGGGAAGAAAGTGCCTAAACCTTCTCAAGAGGGCAAAGAGAAGCTGCAGGAGTTGGGGTCGGGTTAATTTTCGGGTGGGGCGAGGAGGAGGGGGTTATGTCCAGTTTTACTCTGTCCTCTGATTCCTACATGGGACTCAAAGGCCCAGGGGTCCCTGGAGACTCTTGGCCAAACTGCTGCGTGAGTCGGAGTTCAGGCCCTGCACTTCTGGAGATGACCAGGATGACACCTGCCGTGTTGGGGGTTGAGGGCGGGTGTGAGGCTGGAGGGTGGCATGTGCTGCTGGGCCTCACCTGGCTCTTGTCCATGTCAAGCTCCGCTGACCCTTTGCTATCTGCCAGCACTGGTCCTGTTTAGGTACTGCAAAGACTGAGGAAAGCTGCAAAGCTCACAGGCCCTGCATGCTGGAGCCTGGGCGCTAAGCGGACAACGTGAGGAAAGCCCGATGAACACTTCTTTAGAAGGTGATGTGTGCTTGCCCTCAAAGCCCTTAAATTCCCAGTGAGAAAAGTTGTTAGATTTCAAGTTAGCATTTCTGCAGACCGTTTAGTAGTAGAACTTAAAGCAGACGGCCAGAATGGCAGCCAGCGGTAGAGCACACGCCTGGCATGGATGAGGCCCTGGTTTTGAGTCCTGGCAACGCATGCATCTGCCAGTGCTGCTAGGAACAGCCCTGGTGAGAATCACAGCTGGGAGTGGCCCAGGACAGAAGCAGCAACTTAAAAAAGAGAATTAAGTCAGGAAGAGAAAGCACCGTGCACTGATTGCAGGTTCTGCAGGCACGAGGCCGGTTCCGTCTCCCACTCTGCATTCTACACCTGGTAGAACCAACACAGCTAGGAGCAGCCCCTGAGCGCTGCAGAGTGTGGCCCCAAACCAAAGAAGAGAATGGGGAAAGGTAGGACTTCAGGTGCCCATTAGGCGGTGAATAACATTAGACTGAACACACTGTGTTTATATGACAGAATTGCTCTCAAGGAAGCAAGATCACATGACATCTAAATAGGAAAATACTTCTTTGCGTGCAAAGCAAAATAGTTTTTATGAAAGAAATGTAGATGGGAGGAAGGAGAAAGAAGTCTACTGTTTATTCTTTTTTTTTTTGGGTCCCCGGGAATGCTCGGGTTCTTGGCTCTGCTCAAGAATCACTCTGCGGCGGGGGCATATGGGATGCTGGGGGGCGGGGGGGGGCGCCTGGACGCCCGCCCGTTATTCTGATTATAGCAGTACAAGCAGTTTGGGACGTCGTGAGCATCCAGAGGGACTCACTTCTCCACGTGAATTCTTCTTTTCTCTCTTGATGCCAGAAAAACCTACTTGGGTGTGAGGCTCCCAATTTGGTCATCACCTCTCGCTTTAATTTGTTGGGGAGGATGTCTCTGCGGTGGCAGAGTTTGTGAGAACAGTTTCTCCATTCATCCTCTGGGTTACAGTATCATTTTTATGATTCTGCAATGACTACGCTAAGACAGCTGGGAACAGGACCATTAACAAAGAACATACAGATACCAGGGGTGGAAGAGAGAGTACAGGAGTCAAGGTACAGGCGGCCAAGGCTGGTCAGTCCCAGCAGCCCATGTTCCCTTAGCATTGTGGCCAAAAATGGGCCTCCCGAGCACTGTTTGAGAGGTCACCTACCCCCGAAATCCAGTGTGTCTTTATTGCTACCTTAGAGGAGGTAGCTGGGTGGAACCTCTCAACACCAGACCCAGCTACGATGGAAGGGGATTTCATATGTTCAGTGTGGCTTTTAACTAATACTTTGTGTTTGCACTTTGATTTCAGCTTAGTTTTAGTATTTTTTCATTAAACTAAGTTTTTTTTGCTTATTCCTCACTACTACTCCACAGTTTATCCTTTCTTCTTTAATGAGGAAACCATCAACAGCACAGATTAATGTGAGGTTTAATAGCAAGCAGAAACAAGCGTGAGACTTAATAACAAGCAGGAACAAGTATGGGATTTAATAACAAGCAGAAACAAGCACTATATGACTTGGTGAGCAGATTTTTCATGTTGTTTTGGCTGATGTAAATATTGACTAAATTGAAATGCCTTGGAAACATTCATGGGCCTGTCTTCTCCACTAAAGGATATACTCTTCAATGGGGGTTGTGCCATGTTTTACAAATCTACAACTCTTCAGCATTCACTACACCCTTCACTTGCAGATGCTCAGTTGATGTCCATTTAACAATTGGCATCTGACTTTAGCTGATTTAGGACATAAGTTAGGAAGATGACTTTTTTGGTTTCTGCAACCAGAGCTGGCCCTGTTCAAAATCCAAGCAGAATGTTGGAATAAAACAACTCCATAGTCTTCTTATATCCTTAGTTCCTCACTCCCAAACATTATAAATCGATCTCTACTTCTGAGTGGCAAGAAGAAATCTTGCCCTGTTCTAATAATAACATGTGTTTTGAGTAATCACGGGGGACCAGACACAATCCTAACTGGCGTCGGCGCATTCTCATTGAATCATGAGAGAAGCAGCATTGTGTGGTTGGCATTTTTCTCTCCCTTTTGCCCATGTGGAAAGAGATAAAAAATATATACCCTTCAGGTGGGGAGATCCAGAACTTCCCCCATGTCATAAATCTAGCCAGTAGGAGAACAAAGATGTGAGCCAAGAATGTCTGGTGTCTACTTCCATATTGTTAATCACTGAACTATAGTTTTTCTTTGTAAGAGTGGCTATGTAAACCAAAGTGCTAGTATGGAAAAATGGGCAGTGATGCTAAGTGGTGCCACTTGGGACAGGCGAAAGGCGTTGTCCTGTGTGGCGAGTCTGGGTGCAAGGCTTCCTTCCTGGGTGCATGGCATCTTTCTCAACTGTAGTGACCGGAGCCCACTCTGACCCAGCGGCATGGATTGGCAGTGATCCCAGTTAACCATGGTCAGTCCAGCTACTGCCCTAACCCCCACCCCAGCATGTTATTCATTAATTGGTACATACGCAATTGAAAAAATGATGCTGTATAAATGAGACCGTGTAGAACTGAAGGAAAGTAAACAGAAAAGAATAGAAAGGTGAACTGTGGAGCTTGTTTGGAGCTTCGAGGCAGGGGAGTGGAGCTTCTCTGATACCCTGGACTGAAGAATGACCCATCTCTATTAGGGGATGGCTGTCCTCTTCAGCCGAGCAAGCAGCTTAGAGAGGGAAGCATATGGAGCAGAGAGGGAGCAAGGGGACACCCACCTAGTTAGCCAGATCAGCCGAATCAACCCTGAAGATCAATGGGGTAATAATGTCACAGCCAGATTCACTCACATCCAGAAAGGTTGACTTTAACCAGATCGGTTGGAGCTTAGTGACTCTCTAATCCCCAGATGCACACGGTTTTGTTAAACTGATTAGGAAGCTCCTGAAACTGCAGAAACAAATCCCTTAATGGTTCAGTCTTTCTAAAGCCACTTAGAGGAAACAGTCAGATGATGTTGAAAGCCAGTGCAAACAGAGGAGGGTCTTGAATGACTTTCAGCCCTCAGTGAATCTATTTACTAATCATGGGCACAGCACTCATGTTCTAATCCTGAGCTTCATATGCAAAAAACATGGGAAGTGATGAAAGACAATACAAACCTTAAGCTGCTTCTTTGATTCTGTTGTAAAACAAATAGAACATTTAGTCTGCCTCTTAAAAACAAATGGCCAAGTGAGAGCTGCAAACCCATTCCCATAATCTTTTTCTGTAGGAGACTTTTCAAAGGGCTAAGCCTATAATTATTATGACTTCAGAAAAGGGTTTCTCTAATGAGAACACTATAAATTTAAAGTAGACTCTCAGACTACCCAGCATATGGCCTTCTGAACACTGCCAGGTGTCACTCTTGAAAAGTCAGGAATGTCCCAGAATGCAACCAGGTGTATAGCCCAAGAATACAAGGCTAACCCACAAAACGGAGAGTAGCAGAATGCTAATTAGAATTTTAATTAGCATGGGATGTTTTGAATTAGAAAAAAGTTGGAAATTAATTCTGTTGCAATATTTCAGGGAAATTTAATAAGAAATAATTAATTTTAATTGAAAGCAAATACTTAAGAAAAGAGCAAGTTAATTAAAATTTGAATTAGGCTCCATTCTGGAGTCACCAGTATCTCAGCTTTGGTGCAGGAGTTTTCAAGAGACTTTTGAGAATGTTAAAGGATTATAACAAGACTCTGAAGTAGCTGAGGTACCCAGTATAATCCCTAATACACTGTTGAATACATAGCACATACTAACTGAGTATCACTTGCCTTGCCTTCACTTGCCTTTCCTTTGTTCATCGATTCACTCTAGTGGGCACCAATAACGTTCCATTCATTGGGAATGAGGACCATTATTGTTACTGTTTTTGGCATATCAAATACACCACGGGTAGCTTGCCAGGCTCTGTCGTGGTTCTGGGTTCATCCCAGGGGGCTCAGTCTTTCTTTGTCAGACCATCAACCAACCAGGGCCCACAAGGCAGAGCCCTGGGTGTAGACAAGCCTGTCTATCAAGAAACCTGGGACTGGAGGAGAAACAGCACAGTGGGAGGTCATTTGCCTTACACGTGGTTGACCTGGGAGTCCTAACCCTGGCACCTCACAGGGTCACCCTTTGGGGTCACACCCAGTAGGTCTCCAGGGTTAATCCTGGCTGTGCTTACCAGGAATCACTCCTGGCAGTGGGGAACCGTATGCAGTGCCAGAGACCATACCTAGCCATATGAAAGGCCAGTGAATTGCCCGTACTCTCTCTGTAACCCCCCAGAAAACTTACTGAGTATACATTTTTTTTTTTTTTTGGGTCACACCCAGCGATGCTCAGGGTTACTCCTGGCTCTGTGCTCAGGAATCACTCCTGGCACTGCGTGGGGACCATATGAGATTGCCGGGGATCAAACCCGGGTTGGATGCATGCAAGGCAAACGCCGTACCCACTGGACTATCGCTCCAGCCCCACTGAGTATACATTGTTAAACTTTATTTTCATTAAAAAATATGACTTTCCTTTTTGTTAATAAAGTCACAATAACTCAAGTTGTATTGTCATAATGACACATCTAATCATGAGTGGAGAGGTGTAAAGGGGGTGAAAGGGGATACTGAGAAGTGTTGCCTTGAGAAATCTGTTGCTGAGGTTGTGTTAATGCATGATGTCTTGAGGGGTGAGTGGCTAAACAGCATAGATGTTTAGAGACAGGCCAGATTTTTATGCCACTGAGTGGCGCTGTCAGACAAGAACAGTTTAGTTGCTGTCCATAGCACTCTGCTGGTGGGAAGAGAAACGTAGACCTCTGGTGCTTTGGAGTATGCCTCTTTTAAAAGAATAAATTCAGATAATTAAAATGTACTTCACTGAGAATACAATTAGTTTCTATTAATGCATAAAAATATTAAGCTCATTTGGAGTAATGGAAAGAGCAGCGGATAAAGAGTCACATGATCTTGACAGGCTTTTATTTTATAACTTATTTGTTTATGTTTTGTTTTTGGGGTAATACCCAGTGGTGCTCTGGGATAGCTTCTGGCTTCGTGCTCAGTATCAGTCCTGGTGGGTTTTGAGGCCATTTGTGGTGCTGGGCATCAAACCCGGCTGGGCGTGTACAAGGCAAACATACGTTTTAAAACTTATTTGAGGGCGGGCGATAGCGGGTGGGCGTTTTCGGGCCGGCCGGCCGGGACGATCCCGGTCCCTATGGTCGCCTCGGTGTCCAAAAAAAAAACTTATTTGAAATAACTCCTCCCCTACAGTATGGCTCAAAACTTCCTTCCTTGTATATGTACACAGTTGTGATCCAGTAGATGATTGCAAAACAACGTACAAAGTTTGTAAATGACACATTTCCAGACATGTTGTAATTATTTCTTCATATGGCAAAAGTAAAGGTTGTTGAGTCAGATCACCTTGGAGATTATTTATCTTCTAACTACTTACGCTCAAAATGGCCCAGCAAGTTGCACTCCATTGATAACCTCTGATGTTAGTGGCCAGGAAAGCAGAGATCTGAGCCTATTCTAGGCAATGCCTCTGATTTACTGACTGTTGTTTTGCTTAATTTCTACTTCGGGAAGATCACAAGAAACTTTCCGGACCAAAGTTATTTTTAATATGCAAATTGTTAAAATAAATAGTTCCTCAGAGCTCCATCCAAGAGAAAACCTGATCTTTCCCCTTTAAGTTTCATCAGTAAATGCTCGAGATGAGAGCCTTCTACTGAGACTATACCACCTACACGGCAAAGCCTGGCAAGCTACCATGTTTTATTGTTATGCCAAAAACTAGTAACAATTATGGACCTCAGTTCCATGACCTGAAGAATGATTTCGGGCTCCTGTCCCTGGAGCAAGCAGATGGGCTTGGGCTACACTTACTTGTGACAGGACTAATGGAGATGTTACTAGTGCCCGCTCGAGCAAATCGATGAACAATGTGAAGACAGTGACAGTGATACAGTGATGTAATTTGTCACCAAAACACGATGTGGGCTAAGAGATAGTACAGCATTTAAGGCAAAACAGTTCAGCAGATACAGCAGAGCTTGCCTTGCAGGGCAACTGGCCTGGATTTGATCCCTGGCAGTACATATGTTTTTCTGAGCACAGCCAGTCATGATCCCTGAGCACTGAGTCAAGAGTAACCTCCGAGGGGCCGGAGCGAGCACAGCGGGGAGGGCGTTTTCCACGCGGCCGACCCAGGTTCATCCCCGGCATCCCATATGGTCCCTATGAGCACCGCCAGGAGTAATTCTTGAGTGCAGAGTAAGGAGTAACCCTGAGCATTGCCAGGTATGACCCAAAAAAAAAAGAGTAACCTCTGGGTACCACCAAAGCACCATGTTTTGTTTAAGTGTGACCCCAAAACAAAACAAATGAAAAAAGAGTGCAAGTGAATAACACCGAGACAACCAACACGCATCAGATGTAACCCAGGAAAACTTGAACTTCGCAGTTCTCTTATTTATTATATGCAAAAATGTCAAAATTTTCACTTAGGTGTCAAAAAGTAATGATAATCTTGTTTGAAACAGGCATTTGTACTCCTGATTAGTAAAGTGCAGGGCTGTTAGGATCTTGGAGGTCAGATTTACAGAGCCCTAAACACAGTAGTGAGCAGAAAGTTGTTGGGGAGGGGGGAGTATTTTTGTGTTTCCTTAAGAAAGCACACTGTTGCAAGAGGCAGGAGGAAAGAAAATCAGACAGTGGGGGATCATCAAGTGAACTTTAGTGGTGGTGACTCTAGTGTCACTTTGTATATTGCAACTGTAAATGTTGATTATTGTAACCATCTCTCCTAAATTTAAAAAAAATAAAAACTCAGGGCCAGAGAGATGGTTCAACAGATTGAGCACATACTTTGTATGCGAGAGGCTTGAGTTTGATAAATGGCGCCCGGAGCACTGATGGGTGGTATGTTTCTAAGGGGGCAGGCTGGGGCTGGGAACGAAACTGGTTGATTGGTGGAAGAAAAGGTCACACTGGTGGTATTGGAACAGTAAATGCTTCAGACAACTGCATAATGAACCAACTTTGTAAATCACGGTGTTTTTTAATAAAAACTCGTTTAAAAACATTTTAAAACTGAATATGGCTGGGAACAACCCCTGAGCATAAAGTGGGGAGTAACCCCTGGGAACTAAGAACCCCAGAACTAAAATTAAAAAATCCCAAAGATCAAAATGTAAAAGCAGAAAGAAGAAAGAATACTGTTGCAGTGTTTGTGGTTAAAGTTAAGAAGAAGAGCCAGAGCGATAGTCCAGCGGGTAGGGCGTTTGTCTTGTAGGCGGCTGACCTGGGTTTGATCCCAGCATCCCATATGGTCCCCTGAGCACTGCCAGGAGTAATTCCTGAGTGCAGAGCCAGGAGTAACCCCTGAGCATTGCGAGGTGTGACCCAAAAAAGAAAACAAAACAAAACAAAACAAAAAACCTAAGGATTTCAATGTCCTGACCTTTTATTTTATTGCAATTGGAAAATAAGGGCAGACATTTATCAGGTAGGATGAAGAGGGCTTGGGCCTTGGCCTGCTCTAGCTTTGTTTGGACTGTTGTGCTGACACTTCCCTAAGCATGAATATCTATTACAGCTCAGGGTTTGGTCCCATGATCAAATGTAAACAAAGGAACAAAAGCGGCTTTACTAGAGGTTTCTGTGGGGCGTGTGTTCAAGGCTTTTCAAACCAGATGACCATGACCGGGAATGCTGAAACTTGTGAAATTAGTTCAATGATCAAATCCCTTCTGCAAATGCCTGATGTCGTTTGATGTCACAAAATTAAAAACACAGTTTTCTGCCAATGGGTTAGGTCTGGGTGAGGAACCCAATATTCTCTAAGAAGAATGATTAGAACTGAAGAAAAAAAATTATGAATACTGTGAAGATTAAAAAGAAGGAAAGATAAATTTTCTGAACAGTTTGTAGAGATGAAAAAATGGCACAAATTGGTAAAAATGGAAGCTGATAAATATTGTTATTGTTTTGTTTTAGAATATGTTAATGATTTTAAGACACCATTAACAGTTATGTTTCATTTGGAAGAGCGTTAATTAGACTGATTACATTAATGGAATTTTATCAGTAAGGTAGTGAGCTGTTTCTGAAGAGAAAGGCGGGACATTCAGAAACATAAATGCTAAAGATAGAAATTCACTCTGTTCTCCTGAAAACTTAATGTAGGACTGGAGAGAGAGAATAAAGGAGGCAAGATGGTTGCCTTCCCACTGGTAGAACTTTACAAGAAGAAAACAAACAACCCCATCAAAAAAATGGGGGAGAAGAAATGAACAGAAACTTCAGCAAGGAAGAAATTGAATGGCCAAAAAACATATGAAAAAATGCTCATCATCACTAATCATCAGAGAGATGCAAATCAAAACAACAATGAGATACCACTTTTACACCACAGAGACTGGCACATATTCAAAAGAGCAAGAACAACAAGTGCTGGCGTGGATGTGGGGGAAAAGGGGACACTCATCCATTGTTGGTGGGAATGCCGGCTGGTACAGCCTTTCTGGAAAACAATATGGACTTTCCTCCAAAGACTAGAAATTGAACTCCCATTTGACCCAGCCATACCACTCCTGGGAATCTACTCTGGGAAACCAAAAATATGCAGCGGAAACACCATCCCTACTTTTATGTTCATAGCAGCATTATTCACAATAGCCAGAATCTGGAAGCAACCAGAGTGCCCGAAAATCGATGACTGGATAAAGAAGCTTTGGTACATCTACACAATGGAATACTATGCAGCTGTTAGGAAAAATGAAGTTATAAAATTTGCCTATAAATGGATGGTCATGGAGAAGATTATGTTGAGCGAAATTAGCCAGAAGGAGAGAGACAGATACAGAATGACTGCCCTTATTTGCATGGCATAAATATATATGTACATATTATGATACCAATATCCAAGGTCAAGTGAAACATATATCAGGAGGTCTTGTCAAAGGTGGAAATTATCACAAACGTGTGGGAGTCAGAGTTTAGGTAAGACAGAAAATGGAACAGGGTGCTAATAATAGTCGAGGGTACTAATGCCAACCTAGAACTGAGCATTAAATAGAGGCAAAAGGATACACATGACAACCTTTTAATGTATGTTCTGTAATCCATAGTCTGGAAGGGGGAAGGAAAAGAAAGAGAGAGAGAAAGGGAAAGAAATAAAGAACCTGCCATGGAGCAGGGCTGGGGGAAGGGGGCGGGAACCGGGGATGTTGGTGGTGGGAGATGGGCACTGGTGGAGGGACGGGTGCTGAAACACTGTATGACCAAAACCCAAACATGAACTTTTAATTGTATATCTTTTTTATTTGTATATCTCACGGTGGTATAATAAAATACTTTAAAAAAAAAAGATGGTTGCCTTCCATGTGGCCAGCCTTAGTCTGATCCCTGACTCCAGGTACGGTCTCCAAAAGCATGGCCAGTGGTGATTTCTGAGCATAGAGCCAGGAATTGCCTGAGGACCTTCTGGTGTGACCCAGCACTCCCATTAAATTAACCAGTCTGTGAATTAATTAATACAAAATAAGCTATACAGATATTATTAAGAATCTAGTAGGCAGAGTCATGACATTGTTATGTCCTAGTCATTTTGGAATGTAAAAAATATAGCATCTTTCTGGACAGACTTTTATTCCTAGGACCCAACTCTGCAAAGGAGAGGTTTGCAAACACCCTACCAGCTGTACTGTCACTCAGTCACTTTACCCAAGTTTCTATGACATCGTTAGGACCCTTCAAGGTATTGTCTGTGTGGTCAGCAGCAGTTTACACTGTCAGTTCAGAGACCATTGTAACTCACAGATGGGACTTCTTAGGTTATTGGTGCAAGGCAGAAAAGTCAACAAAAGACTCTGAGAAAAGGAAAGTATCTCTGCACAAATATCCTTGGATCAATTTTTAAATATTTTATCACTCTTATTTTATGGCCATAATAAGGGACTAGATCAAAGGGCACACACACGCTTGGAACCTCCAGACTTCCAAGTTCTACCAAAGTCCAATCATGCAGGTGGCTTATTGTCGTGCAACCTATGTAGACAGGCTTTCCTCACACACACTCATTGAGCTATTTTTATGATCAAGTGCTCAACACATGCAACAGAAAAATGTGCAGCATTGGGCTACTTATAGACCATGAAATAACTGAAAAGGGCAAATACATAAAGTCTAACTCAGGAAGAGTTCTGAACTTAGTGTCAGCATTTGAGCCTCAGAAGACCTGTATATCTCTTTCTTCCCTAACATTTGAATCTCCAAGTGACTTTGGACACCTCACTTTATTACTTTGAACCTTTATGTCTCCACTTCCAACTGAAAGTATAATTCTGCTCCACCTAGCTCATGGGTAGTATAGTATTCAATAAAATAAACTGTGTGTAAAGATAGCACTGTAAATGATAAACATTCTATAAATATAATGTACCATAATTAATGGTCAATTCTAAGCTTGCCCAGTGGCTTTAGATGTAATGTTGGGCAACCGAATGGATAACCTTAGTACAGCAAATCAAATTTGAAACTTTACTCAACCTTGTAAGATTTCTTAGAATTTTGCTTGACTAATCAATGACCAGTATGAAGAAATGAAATGCTAGAGGTGACTGGTCTAAGAGTAAGAAATGACAGGGAGAAGGGAAGTCACTGGTCAACACATGCTTCAAAGTTCTAGAAAATTATTGTCATTTACTTCCATCGCTGTCACTGTCACTGTCTTCCTGTTCATCATCGATTTGCTCTAGTGGGCACCAGTAGCATCTCCATATGTCCTGTCTCATGCATCTTATTAAAGTACCAAGATACTCAGAAGTTAAAAATATTTTATACTAAACTAAAACCTGAAATATCAGATGTCCCTATTTCTTATGGACAATCAAATTTTTTTAAAGAAAATACAGCTGAAAAAGAGGCTTCCGAGATCGCCCAGGGCCTAAAGTGCTAATATGTAGTGACCCTGGTTTGATCCCTGGCACAGCTGGGTGGGGCCCCCAACCCTCCCCACCCCTGATAAAAATAGCTAACCTCTTTCTCTTCCTATCTCTCAACAATAAGTTATAAAAGTGGACAAGAATATGTGTGGTGGTTTGGATTTGGGATTAGCTATATAGCTCAGAAATGGAGTATTTGCCTATTTGCCTTGTGTAATATAAGCCCAAGTTTTGTTCCTTGACATAGTCAAAAATAATAATAATACACACACACACAAACACATATATATGATTGCGGATAAAAATTGCTATGGTTTGAGAATTAAGGATTGAGGTAATAGAGATGCTTTACATTAGACAACTAGATAGGTAAAGGATATCTACAAGACTATTATTAAAGAGGAAAAAGGCATTAGAACTAATATCAGCAGCATAAGCAGATCTTAAAACTTGGGTTTTAATGGGGCCAGAAAGATAGCATAACGATTAAGGCACTCATTGTCTTGCAGGTGGCCAAGTTGGGTTCAATTCCCAGCACCATATATGGTTCCTTGGCACTGCCAGGAGTGATCCTTGAGTACAGAGCCAGAAGTGCTGAGCACTGTTGAATGTGGCCCACAAACAAACAAACAAAAAAAAAAAAACCAAGGTGTTGATTTAAAAGAGCAAGAATGACAGAAAGTAGGGAAAATAGGTGAGTAGATTGTAAACATGAATCCAATATAAGATTATATGTTAATTGTATGGCAACTAAAAAAAGAGATTAAGGTATAACATCTAAGATATTGTGTGTGCTACAAATGAAGGAATATGTTAATGTAAGTGCAGCAACTAAAGATGTACTTTAAAAATGAAAAGATTATTGATCTCCTCCATCTTTCAGAATTTGCCTGCCAAATGTTTTCCAACAGATATTTTGCATCATGAGGAGGTACTTTACGGCACATTGAGTATCCATCATTCTACTGCCCTCCACTTCAATTTGCTTTTTTAACCTTAAAGGATGAGAATTCCAAGTTCTCCAACCATCATTAAATAACTTTCTAACCTTTTCTTTCTCTTCTTTTTTAGTTTTTGAGCCACACCCTGTGGTGCATGGGGCTACTCATAGCTTTGCATTCAGGGGATTAGGCATACCGCCTGCATGCAGTAGTTCTCTTCCCTTTTACACAGTGGAATCCTGAATCAAATAAAAAAAAAGTAGGAAGAGAGCTCCCCTTACTAGCCATCTCCAAAAGATGCCATCTTTTCTTCCCAGGGAGAGCATGAACAAGTCATAATAAAATGATACACTTCTGAGACCCACATTACAGAATCCAGGTTTTTAACAGCAGCTTTCCAGTGGTCACTGCCCATTTAGGAAGGAGTACAGGTCATTAGGGCCAAGGAAGGTTGTTTATGTACACTTCCTTCAGGAGAAACCACACAGGAAGAAGATGAAAACACATGGACATAGACTGAGCTATCTCAGCAGATCTGTCCTGGGCTCAGGAATTCCAGGAAACTCCTATCATGGGCGTCTGCATATAAAGATTATCATGACCTCCATTGGCTTCCTGGGAAGTACGCACTGAAATTATGACTGATCAGTATCTGCCATAGGTCATTTCTGGTTTGACTTTTATTGCTAATGATGAAGGACAAAATGGTTTACTTGTAAAAATAAATAAATAAATAAATAAATAAATAAATAAATAAATAAATAAATAGATGGTTTACTTGTCAAAGATCTGACAAGGGTTTTGTGTTTGCTTATGATTTATAAAAAATCACCAGAAACAAGTGAAAATAAATTCTATGAAGACGGACAAAAATTAAACTCCCAGGTGATTTATGGTGGTCAAACCCAGGAGTTCAGCACCAGTCACGCACCTTACCTCAGGGTTATATCTCCAGGATTAACTTCTCTGCTTTCTTCTGATATATGTATGTATTTATTTATTATCATCATTATTATTGTTTGGTGGAGGCATTCCCCACAGTGCTGGGGCCCAAATCACCCTGGCATAAAGTGCTGGGTATCAAACACCAGGCCTTGCACACATAAGATACGTCTCTACCACTTAAGCCATATTTGGTAGCTCAAGTGAGCCCAAATTCTTTACTTTTAAAAGAATGTTTGCTGGTACCCAAACATGGCCATAAACTAACAAGAGTCTGAAGCAACTATCAAAGCAATTTTTTTTAGTGTGTTCCTTGGTATTTTTACTTTGGGGGCCACATCCACAGTGCTCAGTGCTCCTGGCCAGTGCTTAGGGGTCACTCCCAGAATGAGGTGGGAATGAAACAGAAAATTAGAGGCAGGACCCATTATAGGAGCTGGCCAACAATAAATAGGTCATAAAGCACAAAGCTGCAAGCAGAACAGAGCAAGGAAGTAAGTATGAATCAGGTTGTTTAAGCAAGAATAGGGTCACAGAAACAATTAGCAAATGTATGTAACTTAAAACAAATTATTTTAATAACTGATTGTATCAATTAGTGTGTATGTTAGCAACCGTTGTGGATATTAAATTAAAAATGTTTCAAGGAGAGCCGGAGCGATAGTCCAGCGGGTAGGGCATTTGCCTTGCATGCGGCCAGCATATGCTGGCCCGGGTTCAATCCCCAGCATCCCATATGGTCCCCGAGCACCGCCAGGAGTGATTCCTGAGTGCAGAGCCAGGAGTAACCCCTGAGCATTGCTGGGTGTGACCCAAAAAGCAAAAAAAAGTTTCCTCTTGGGGCCTAAGTGAGTAAGGCGTTTGCCTTGCACACAGCAGACCGGTTCTCTCTCCCGCATCCCATATGGCCCCCAAGCACCACCAGGAGAAATTTCTGAGTGCAGAGCCAGGAATAACCCCTGAGCATTGCTAGGAGTTCCCACCCCCTAAAAAGTTTTCTCTTAAGGGCCAGGAGATAGTATAGTGGGTAGGGCTCTTACCTTGCATATAACCAACCACCCAGGTGGGAACCCTGGGATCCCACAAGCAGGACCAGGAATAATTCATGAGTGCAGAATTAGAGAGAAACCCTGAGCACCACTGGGTATGCTCCCCAAAAAAGGAAGAGGAAGAGGAAGAGGAGGAGGAGGGGGGAGGAGGAGGAGGAGGAGAAGGAAGAGGAGGAAGAGGAGGAAGAAGAAGAAAGAAGAAGAAGAAGAAGAAAGGAGGAGGAAGAGGAGAGGAGGAAGAAGAAAGAAGAAGAAGAAGAAGAAGAAAGGAGGAGGAGGAAGAGGAAGAAGAGGAAGAAGATGGAGAAGGAGGAGGAGGAGGAGGAGGAGAAGGAGAAGGAGGAAGAGGGAGAGGGAGAAGAAGGGGGACAGGGAGAGGGAGGAAGCGAAGGAGAGGAAGAGAGAAGGAGAAGAAGAAGAAGAAGGAGGAGGGAGGAGGAGGAGGAAGAAGAGAAGAAAGAAGAAGAAGAGAAGAAGAAGAAGAGAAGAAGGAAGAAGAAGAAGAAGGAGGAGGAGGAGGAGGAGGAGGAAGAAGAAGAAGAAGAAGAAGAAGGAAGAAGAAGAAGGAGGAGGAGGAGGAGGAGGAGGAGGAGGGAGGAAGAGGAGGAGGAGGAGGAGGAGGAGGAAGAAGAAGAAGAAGAAGAAGAAGAAGAAGAAAGAAGAAGAAAGAAGAAGAGAAGAAGAAGAAGAAGAAGAAGAAGAGAAGAAGAAGAAGAAGAAGAAGAAGAAGAAGAAGAAGAAACTAGGTCAAATTTACAAGCTTACATAAACTGGGAACCCTCCCTCTTATCTCTCCAATGCCAATAATCTTGGTCAGATTTCTGTAACAGTACCCAAACATGACTATAAACTAGCAAGAATATGAAGTAAGTATCAACGCAACATTTTTGAGGAGTGTGTACTTTGGTGTTTTGTGGGGGCATGGGTTGAGGACACTCAGTAGTGCTCCGGAGCTACTTCTGGCTCAGTGCGTAGGGATCACTCCCAGAGTTGCTTAGGAGACCTTGCAGTGCAGCGACTGAACCTAATCCTTTGAGCATGTTCCAACACTTTGAGCCATATCCGCCCCATCAGAGTAACTTGCACTTGTGATGAGTAATGCCTGAGCTCCCAGCATTTATCCTGAACTTCTTTTGGCCAAGCCAGAATTGATATACCAGCTCGCTAGTAGACTGTGTGGACACAAAGCTTTGGGAGGCCCTAGCTGCCAGGGCCAGTTCATCTATCAGCTATTGCTAAGATTCCAGGCAACTCACTTTAGTCTCCTGAACCTCCATGCATTGTACTCACAGAGATCATCTACTTCATTACTCACATCAGGAAGTTTCGAGGGGAAAGGGTAGGCCCCTAACCAAACTCATCTCTGGGGCTCCTGCTTCTCTTCCCTTATAGCTGAGTTAGAGCTACAATCAGACCCCCACTCTGTCCTGGTTGCCATCTGCCAAACTCGCCTGAAGATTGGTCATCATCTCCCATGATGGAGGAGTCTGTGCAGAGGGTGCAACAGACAGCCTGCAGGGAGATGGAGGTATCGCCAGCAAGTAGAATGAACAGACTAGCTGGTACCTGCTTGCTCAGGAGGCGCACACATTCCAGACATCACGTGTCAGAACCAGCAGCACCAGAGCACCAGACACACTCCAGGTTCCCAGAAAGGCCAGTGGCCAGGGAAGCAGAGCCATGAAGAGGGTGATCATTCTGTAACATACATGCATACTTGCTGGTTTGGTGGAGGTGTTTCTAAGGCTCAAGCCCGTCTCATGCATACAAGACATGTGCTTTGTAGTGTTGAGCCACGGCCCCAGGGTTCTGTATAACTTTGATTATCCTAATTGCCCATGGCAATAATACTTAGATGCCATTTCAAAGAATTCCCAGATAACTTGTTGGAGCTTAGTTACTAGACCTCATTATAGAACTCACAAACAACTCATTAAACAATTATTGTGTGTTAACATCATCACTTTAAGCTTTACAGAGTTGAATAGATAAGCAAAACCCCGAAGGGATGAGACCCCAGAAATCTCAGTTTTAGATTGGAAGGAAGGTGGGAGACCACCCAAAGACAGAGCAGATGAGGATCGGGAAACGGCCCAACTGTCCTCATCTGAGGAAAGGGGCAGGAAGAGCAGGTCCCACAGAGATGAAATTTGCTCCTCATTACTCACCCTCTGTCCCCTGGGGTTGACCTGGAAGCCAGGATGAAAATACCCCATAGAGTCAGACAGCTACAGCCTAGAACTGGAAGCTTAAGAGCATTGTGCTTCCTACAGAGTTAGTTACTGGGGTTCTTTTCTCTCAGTATAATTCCAGACTTTATAGCAGATACTTTGCAGCAAACAAAAGGAAACTTGCTCTGAAACATCCTTCATACAGTCCCTTAGCATAGCCCTTTAGTCTTTCCCACCCTCTCTCCCACCTTCCCCCACAACCCACCCCATGGGTGGTTGCAGGAAAGGGCTGCAATGCCCTAAGAGCCCATCTTAGCTCGAGGGGCATGTGTAGTTCTGAGGACCCAGAAATGATGGTTTTGGGGGTCCCTGTTGCTGCTCTCCCTGAGACAGGTACTATATGACAGGGGCAAGCCCTATCCCCTCTCAGGACTCACGTTTTCAGGTGGTAAATAAGAGAGTTGGGTCTCACTGCTCCTAGTCACTGGATTCACATTAGCACAACAGGGAGTTCACAAATCAGTGCCAACGGGGTGGAGAGCTGGTAGCGCTGTTCAGGCTCTTCCCTTGCACGCGGCTGACCCAAATTTGATCTGCATATGGTCCAGCAAGTCCCTGAGAGCAGAGACAGGAGCAAGCCCGGAGCACTGCCAGGTGTGGCCCAATCCCCACCCCCATCAATAATTTGATTTGCTTGGGTGGGACCCATGCCCGGTTCATTTGTTAAAAGGGGCCGCTCACAGGGAGTCCTAGCGCTGATGGTACTGGGGTGGGGCCGAGGGATCACAGTGTTCTGGGACCTGGACTTGTATGAGCCCGTGTCCGTGCGGGAACGCCTTCCACCACCTGATCCCGCTCCAGGCCCTGGGCTTCTCCAGATCCCGGGGCTGAGCTGCACTCTCTGGCGCAGGGCTAGTCCTAACAAATCTACAGCCTATGCTGTAGTCCGCCACCTTGTTACTGGATGAATTTTCCCTCCAAATACTCATTCTCAGTTTTCAGTATGTTGCATGAACTACAATAATCAGTTTGTTTTAGATATGCTCTTAATTATTAAAAATATATTTAAATAGTGTTTGGATATAATTGACATATAATGCTATTCCTGTTTAAAGCCTACAGTCTGATAAATTTCCACGTCTAAGCAATAGCTGCTCAAATCCTAACATAGCCATCACCCCATCCCTCTTTCATCATCCACCCCCTTACTCGCTTTCCTTCCACATATAACCCCTGAGCCACTTCCCATCACTACAGATGCCCTCTCCCTCTCTCTCTCTCTCTCTCTCTCCCGCTCTCCCCTCTCTCCTTCTTCTCCCTCCCTCTCTCTCCTCTCTCTCTCTCTCTCTCTCCTCCTCCGCTCTCCCTCTCCTCTCTCTTCTCTCTCCCTTTCTGTTTTTTGTTTGTTTTTTGTTTCTGGGCCACACCCAGAGTTCCCAGAGTTTACTCCTGGCTCTGTGCTCAAGGATCACTCGGGCTGGGGTTTGGGGCCATAAACAGTACCGGTATTCCAACAGGAGTTGATGAGATCCAATGCAAGCATCTTAACCCCTGTACAATCTCTCCAATCCCTCACCAGCACCTTTACCACAGGGATAAACTAGGGAATTAATGGCATGTTTAAATTTGCATTTTATGATCTTATTTGCATTTTATGAATATTATGTCTAATTATCAACACTCTCCTATCTGCTCCTCCTTGACTCCTGGCCCCGCTGCCTTCTCCTCAGCCGCTGTGGCGACCTTCACCCCTATTTTGCTAAGTGCACTCCAGGACACTGGCAATAGGCAGTGTTACTTCAGGAGGTCGTTCCCAATTCCTTCTCTCTTTAAGGCCTTCTCATGGAAGCCCCGGTGTGTGGTTTGTGCCTTTTTAGTTGATGACCCTTATTCCCACTTCTGACCACTTTACCCAGATTCCTCTGGGCTCTGCTATCCAAACCTACACTTCTTCCATTCCCACCTTCGGCCTGGGATTCCTCTTTATTCTGAACAAAATCAGTGTCTCCATGGACACCGGAAATATACTTATGAGAAGAAGCGCTAGGAAACAGCACTGGTGAACGCACAGCCAAGCCACCTCTACCCTATACGACGCTCTCCCTCTCCTCTCCCACTCCAAACACAAAATTTTAGAGGATACTTGAGACAGAGCGGAGAGCAGCAACGTCAGCCTCACCAGCAGTTCATCCCAGCGCCAGTTCCCAGGTAACTTTCAGAGACAGGAGAGAAATTCGGCACCTGCTGGCCACGACCAAGCACTTTGAACCCGTAGTCTCCCCCTTGCCCTTTGCCCCAGACAGAACCGCAGAGGCACAGGACCCTCGGGCCTAGTTTCCCACCAGTTCCTTCCTCTGCCTCCCGCACAAACCTCTGCAAGTTACTTACTGGAAGGAGCAGGGCCAAGCGCTGGGTCTGCAAGCCGTTTGCTGCTGCCAGCTGCTTAAATAGCGGCGGCTGACGCAGGCGGGACGCGTCTATCTGCGCCTGGGAGTGCACGCTCCAGCGGGGACCTGAAAAACCTGCAGCGTGGGCAGGAGGAAAGCAACCGCGGAGCGGAGAGTGTGCCCAGGGTACATCCCTCCCGGTTATGCAGGTTTGTGTTCCGGCAGGACCTCTGACAGTCAGCCGGGGCTAGTCTGCCGCTGCCTTCCTGCCTCAGAGCTCTTTCTGGCTCTGAGACACTTCCCCAGGATGAGAGAGAGAGAGATGCTGCTAGGAAGGGGCAGGGACCCTGGTGCCAAGTTCCTTGGTTTGAACCTGCTTTCAGTGAGACGTTTCCTCATTTCAGAGGCTCAGCGCCGGTGACGTGGATTTCACAGCCCTGCGGGCTGGACGCCAAGACCCTGGACAATTGCCTAACAAATATAAAAAGTTTCTCTCTCTCTCCCTCTCTCTCTCCCTCTCTCTCCTCTCTCTCTCTCCCTCTCTCTCCTCTCCCTCTCTCTCTCTCTCTCTCTCCCTCTCTCCCCCTCTCTCTCCTCTCTCTCTCCCTCTCTCCCCCTCTCTCTCTCCTCTCTCTCCCTCTCTCCCCTCTCTCTCCTCTCTCTCCCTCTCTCCCCCTCTCTCTCTCCCTCTCTCTCCCTCTTTCTCTCCTCTCTCTCTCCCTCTCTCTCCCTCTCTCTCCCTCTTCTCTCCTCTCTCTCCCTCTCTCCCTCTCTCTCCCTTCTCTCCCTCTCTCCCTCTCTCTCTCCCTCTCTCTCTCCCTCTTTCTCCCCCCCTCTCTCTCCCTCTCTCTCTTCTCCCTCTCTCTCCCTCTCTCCCTCTTCTCCCTCTCTCTCTCTCTCTCTCTCCCCCTCTCTCTCCCTCTTCTCCCTCTCTCTCCCTCTCTCTCCTCTCTCTCCCTCCCCCTCCCCTCTCTCCCCCTCCCATGTACAAATACAGAGCAGTGTGGGAGAGGCAGGGGCTTGGGTGACATGCTTTCAGATCCTCTCTCAAAATAGTTCCGACTTTGTTTCCTCCCGCACCCCCATCCACCACCTGCCTCCCCCTCCCCTTCCTTCGTTCCTGAAACTCCTATCTCAGAGGTGCCAGATGCCCTGTGAGAGCTCAAATAAAGAGCCAGTGTGCGTGGCTGTGGGAGGGAAGGGGCGCTGCGGTGTGAGAGTGTGCGCCTGTCATCAAGGGCGGAAATGTCGCTAGGGGAGGGTATGCGTGTGGGTGTGGGGACCCAGTGGGCCGATGCTTATCTCTGTTTTATAACTCGATATGGCAGTTACTAGTCAATAGCTGTAGGTTCACGGGCACATTAAGTGGGTAGGATTTTAGGCGCAGGAAGGAAAGGAAGAGGACTTGGTGGGGCGGCTTGTCTGTGTCTGTGGCACTTACCTCTCACCACCTATGGACATGCACGCAGATACACTCATCCTAATTTTTTTCACTTCACTGGAGAAAGAAAAGGCCCATTTGATTCTCTTGGGAACAGAGGCCCTATGGGAAAGAAGAGTGGCGATTGTTTAGAATATTTCCTTCCCTCTTGGAAAGAGGGCAATGGATATAAAACATGTGTGGGAGAGAAGGAGAGACGGGCCTCGCCGACCCCAGCCCTGGTAACCCAGAGGAATTCTTTTGTTCCCTTCCTAGCTCATTGCCTCACTTTTGACCGTACTATGGCCCAATCTAGGTTGCGCTCCCACAGATTTCTTGAATGCAGGGTCTATGTCTCCTTCATCTCTGGACTCCCACGGTGCCTGGCACCAATGATTAAGCAGGGCCAGTGTCAGCGATGATAGTGGTGATAGTGCTCGCTGCACTGATAGATATCAGGCCTGATCGAGCCAATGCGCAGAAAAGTGCCTAAGTGTTTCACCTCTCCAATTTGTTGACTTGCTTGTCATGTGCCTTCAGAATGTCAGTCCTGTGACCTCAGTGGCCTGATGCCCCATGCTTATAACTCCCAGCACACATATTCTCTCTCTCTCTCTCTCTCTCTCTCTCTCTCTCTCTCTCTTTTCTCTTCCCTGGTCTCTGCCTTGGTCTCTCAGGTCACTCTTTTCTTTTCTTTCTGGGAATCTCTTGATCTCTCCCTGCTGTGTCTTTCTGCCTTGTTTTTAGCTCCACCCCTCTCCCATCCCCTTGGTCTCTTCCTTTCTCTCTGTCTCTCTCTGCTGAGAAATTTTATTTAATCAGTCACTAAATTTCTCTGAGGCCTCAGTGACTCTGACCTCAGCTCAGTGTCCTCTGGCTTCAGACATGTTTCATTTGCGCTTGCATCATGCGTTGGCTTCAAGCTCTTTCTCTGTAACCATCGTGTCATAGAGAGGAAGGGAAAGTAGCTGAAACCATAGAGCAGTGTTATGTCACTGCCGAAATCTGCAGTGCAGTCTCAGGTTGTTCTGTGCAATGAAGTCACCAGGACACCTGCGATATCTGTCTTTGGTGTTGTCTCCGCTGTGACAGCTCTGACCCCCGAAGACAGGTAGGAGAAGATGTGGGAGCTTTTCCCCTCCCTGGTAGAAAGGAAAATCTTTCCAGAAGGCCCTCCCAGCATTCCAGGTATTTCTCCATGCAGAGAATTGGCCCAGATGACCACCACACTGACTAAAAGGATCATTTGCAAAGGAAAGATGGGATCATGTTTTAGCTCATGGGTCCGAGGGAAGGACTCACCTTCCCCAGACAAATTTTCTTGACCTCTGAAGAGATCAGGGTATTAGAAACCTGATACCAACAGTTCTGCCAATTCAACAGGTCCTTTGACACATGAGCATCTAAACCCATTAGTGTTCAGGCACTAGGTCAGGCCAATTGGGTTCACTTTTATCAGTTCTCCCTCTCTTTTTCTCTCTCTCTTACTATCTTTGTCTATCTCTCTGTCTCTAAATAAGAGAAGCATGTTTCACATCGCAGAGAAATTAAAACAATCTCACCATGCCACAAATAAGGAAAGTTTATGGCCACAATAATTATTTTCTTTTTTAAAAAATTTTATTATACCACGGTGAGATAAACAATTACAAGGATGTTCATAATTGGGTCTCTGTCATACAGTGTTCCAGCACCCAGCCCTCCAACAGTGTTCCATTCCCACCACCAATGTTCCAACACTCCCTCCCACTCAACCCCAGCCTGCCCCTATAGCAGGTTCCTTTTCTTTCTCTCTGTCTCTGTCTCTGTATTTCTCTCTCTCTCTCTCTTCTCTTACTTTGTGGCTTGCCCTACATATTTCAATGGTTTATAATGTAACTCTCTATGTGTATATTCAATAGTGAGTTCTAGTATGATATTCTAATTCCCCATTCCCCATCAACTTCCCCAATTTGTTGCAACTACAATGATCATTACAGTGTATAAATGTGAAAGATCCAAAAAAATGTGAAAGATCCTGGGAAGGACCTGGCCTAACCTTTATTATTATCTAAGCCTGTTGCAAGGTCGGCGCAGCTATGGGTCTGGTCTGTCTCTTGTCTGGCTTTGCTGGTTATGAAGGTTGTGAGTCCGCAGCCACACCCGCCAACACGGAGGTAGAGGAATGGGAGGAGGAGCCCAAATCCTCAATTCAAGTCCAGCCAGCTCGGCCACCCCCCACATGTCTGCTAACCCTAGGAGCTATGTTGGACTCTGCCAGGGGCTGAGCCATTTACCGCCCTCCAAAACTCCATGGGCTGCTCCACGTGGGTCGAGCAGTGCAGCTGTGGGTCTGGTCTGTCTCTTGTCGGTTTGCTGGTTGTGGAGGCTGTGAGCCCACACAATAATTATTTTCACTCTAAATTTATACCCAGGACCATTATATCACTTTTTTTTTGGGGGGCAGTGGTTGGGCCACACCTGGCAGTGCTCAGTAGCTACACTTGAAATGCTCCGGGCATATATATGTTGCCAGGAATTTGAATTGAGGTGAGCTGCATGCAGGGCAGAAGCCTTATTGTTATTTTTGTTTTGGGGGGCATCATGCCTAGCAGTGCTCAGGGCTTACTCCTGGCTCTGTGCTTATGGGTCATTTTACATGGCTCAGGGGACCGGATCAGGTAGACGGGATTGAACCCAGGTTGACTATGTGCAAGAGAAGCGCCTCGCCTGCCACACTCTTTCTGGCCCCTATGTCACCATTGTTTTTCTGCATGTCACAGAGCAACACACAATCTCCACCTGTTATTTACCCCCAGATCTGATGAATTACTTAATGCTGTTGCTTTCTTCAGAACAACACATTTCAATCCTGCAACCAATTTTGAAAAGATTGCAAAATAGTCTAGAAGGATTTCCGGCTCTCTCTCTCTCTCTTTCCTGCCCACCCCCCACCCGCTGAAAGATTTCAGCAGGATTCCATTATCCCACATGTTTGTGTTGGTTCCTGCTACTGCCTGGGAAGACTAAGCAGACGCAGACACAGCCTGCCCGACGGTGGTTCTCTCACAGCCCCCTTTCCTCTGGCTAACAGCCCTGTAGAGGCATTGGTACTTGCAGGAAGTCATTGTTCAGCCTCTTTGCTGCTCTGGAGTCTCGACCTTTTCCTGGCCAACTTCAGGGACTTTTTTTGTCCTCTGCTGGGACATTTATTGTCGAAGGTCAAGGGAATTCCCCTGAAAGACAGGTGAGCTTGATGTAAGTACCACATCAAAAATGTTGGTAAGAAAGAACAATGCTGGAGAGATGCGGGCCACCGCACAAGTTTACTGAGAAACCAGAAGACTGGTGGGAAGGAATTAGCCCGAGAACAGGGCAGCTCAGCTCTTGACCCCCCATGTGTGAGGCCCTGGGCTTGCTTCATGACACTGCCCAAAATGAATAAACCAAATTAACAAAAGGACAAAAGAATAACGTGAGGTTCTGATTCATGGATGCTTGGATTCAAGTCCTAAATCTGCTACTCAGGACCTCCATGACCCCACGCAGGTTGTGTCCTTTCTCTCAGACTTAACTTTCTCACCTATAAAATGGGATTAATGATGCTTATGGGATGCCAGGATCGAATCAAGTCAGCCGCATGCAAGGCCCTATCCGCTGGACTCTCTCTCCAGTTCTAAGAGACACTGCTTGCTAAAAGACCTGCCTCAGTATAACTTGCCAACCAAACTCAAGAATTCTCTGCCTCCAGCAGTGCTCTCCAGTCCTGCCCAGCAGATTGTGAACAGTATGGAAAGCTGATGAGGACCAGCATGTGATAGAGAACCTGCTCGAGAAGAGCTGCTGGTCTGGGTTGGGCTGCTTCCCTCCACCACTGGGCAGAGCTGTGTGCACGTCCAGTGAAAGGGATTGCAGGCCATGACGTGCTCACACTGCTCTGGAGCTTATGTGTGGTGGTCAGGATGAGGTCACCCTTTTGTGGAGAGCAGGTGTTTCATTCCATGAGTCGATTTTCTCCTCTCATCTATTCCTTTGCTGTCCAGGAGGCCAGAGCTGTGTCATGGCTAGGAGACCAGCATGACAGGGTCTGAGAGCAGTACCCACGGCAAAAGATGCCTGGAGGAAGAATATTCCACCTGTTGTGACCCAAGCTGCCTTTTCCGGTTACAAGCCATAGTGACTTATAGAGACTGGGGAGCCAGAGAGCTCAGGGTTAGGTGCTCTCTTGCTTGCATGCAGCCAACCTCAGTTCTTTCTGTTTGCTTTTATTTTGGAGTCACATGAGGCAATTCTCAGGGGTAACTCCCGCTCTACACTCAGGATTTCTGGCAATGCTTGGGGGGCCCACATGTGGTGCTAGAGATGGAATCCTAGTCAGTCTCTTGCAAGGCAAGTGACCTACCTGCTATATTATCTCTACAGCCCCATGGAAGACCCCAGTTCTATTCCCAGCATCCCATATGGTCCCTGAGTACCACCAGGAATAACTTCTGAGTACAGAGCCAAGAGTGACCCTTGAGCACTGCCAGGTGTGACCTCAAAACCAAGTAAATAAATGGTGGGTCCTTGAGAGGAGAGTTTTGATTAGAAGCTCCAGACTCCATTCTTTGCTCCCTAATCTCCGTCTCAGGGGTGCTGAGGAAGATTTGAGATATGGCTTTGGAAGCTCCCATCTCCTCTCCCCTGCCAAGGTTCCAGTATTAGCAGGGAGTTAAACGAGATGTTTCTGGTATTTCTGTTTCAGACCTATGTCTCCCAAGTAGGGAACATCAGAAGGGAGAAGACGGACCTGGGCGGCAGCAAGGAGGATGGTCACCCTACTCTGAGATGGAGAGAAAGTCTCAGGGCACAGGCTGTCACACCCTCAGCCACCACTCTCCAAGGCTCCTAATCCTCCCCTCAAGCAAGCTGGACTCAGAAACCAGAGTGTAACGCTAGACACTCTGTGTGTGTGGGGGGAGGGGTTGAAGGGTCGGGGGAAGAGATAATGGAGGTACCAACTGAGATTGTTCCATCGACAACCTTTACCACCTAACTCTGTGCTTGGACAGTGCCTTGTCCTGGAGCTAGAGAGCTCCTGAAAGAGAAAACCCTGAAAGGCATAGTATGAGGAAGGAAGGAAGGAAGGAAGGAAGGAAGGAAGGAAGGAAGGAAGGAAGGAAGGAAGGAAGGAAGGAAGGAAGGAAGGAAGGAAGGAAGGAAGGAAGGAAGGAAGGAAGGAAGGAAGGAAGGAAGGAAGGAAGGAAGGAAGGAAGGAAGGAAGGAAGGAAGGAAGGAAGGAAGGAAGGAAGGAAGGAAGGAGGGAAGGAGGGAAGGAGGGAAGGAGGGAGGGAGGGAGGGAGGGGAGGGAGGGAGGAAAAGAAGGAAAGAAAGGAGGAAGGAAGGAAGGAAGGAAGGAGGAAGGAAGGAAGAAGGAAGGAAGGAAGGAAGGAAGGAAGGAAGGGAGGGAGGGAGGAAGGGAGGAAGGGAGAGGTGAAGGGGGAGGGAGGGAGGGAGGGAGGGAGGGAGTAAGGAAGGAAAAGTGAGAAAGCCAGAGAAATTGTATAGGAGTTAAGGGACATACCTCGCATGCTCATATATACTCATTGTATAGCACCCTATTGTCACCTGAATATAGAGCCAGAGTAACCAGTAAGTACCACCAGGTGTGTAGCCCCAAGGATAGATGGAAGGAAGGGGCCACCTGCTCCTCGAGGTGTTTCAGGTGTTGCTGTGGTGCCCTGCTGCATTGGCAGGTGGAAGACAGGACATAGGCTTGTCTACACCTCCAGGCCTCTGCCCCATGGGCCCTGGATGGTAGATGGTCTGACATAGGAAAAGAAAAGACTGGGCCCCTGGTCTGAACCCAGAGCCAAGGCAGAGCCTAGCAAGCTACCCGTGGTGTATTCAATATGCCAAAAACAGTAACAATAGCAATGAACTTGACAAGGGACAGACCAGATGCACAGCTGCGCTGCCTGGCCCACGTGGAGCAGCCCATGGAGTCTCTGAGGAATCGGCTAGTCCCCGGCCGAGACCAACTAGCTACTAGGGTAAAGCAGTCATGTGGGGGGGAAGCCACGCTGCCTCAAATTGGAGCAGGGATTTGGGCTCCTCCCTCTCCACGCCGGTGGGTGTGGCTACGGGCTCAAAGCCTCCACAACCAGATGAACAGACAAAGGGCAGACCAGATGAACAGCTGTGACAGTGCGCAGCCATGCAAGAGGCTTAGATAACAAAGTCGGCTAGGACCAGGTCCTTCCCAGGATCTTTCACATCTGTACACCGTAATGATCATTGTGGTTGTAACAAGCTGGGGAGGTTGATGGGGAATGAGGAACTATAATGTCAAACTAGAACTCACTACTGAATATACACATAGATAATTGCATCATAAACCGTAAGGCAAGTCACAAGGTGTAGGAGAAGAGAGAGAAATACAGAGACAGAAATAGAGATAGAGAGAAAGATGAGAGACTCAGGCGCACGGGGGAGAGCTGCCATCCGGCTCCCCTAGCTCAGCTGACCATGAGGCTCTCAGAAGGCAAGATGGGTTTTGGGAGTGGGCCCATCACCTCTGTAGGGCCTCGGAAGCAGCTGGATGAGACTCACTCACCATAATAGCTGCTATTATCATGGTCCCAACCCCACTCTTGCATTGCATCAGAACCCATGCAAGAGAGACGCTGATCTCAAGACCAGCTCAGAGCACCTGAGTTTGAGCCAGGCATTCCTGGAGATGGAGCTAGGGTAGCCCTTCCCCTCTCTGACCCATCCCAGCGGCCTGGTGGCCCCGCCCACGAACTGCCTTGGGGCTCTCAGCCATGATGCAGAGTCTCAGGCGCACCGGGAAGAGCTGCCATCTGGCTCTCTCCTCGCTCAGCTGACCATGAGGCTCCCAGGAGGCAAGATGGGTTTTGGGAGTGGGCCCTTCACCTCTGGAGGGCCGTGGAAGCAGCAGGATGAGACTCGCTCACTATAATAGCTGCCATTTTCATGGTCTGACCCAGTACATCAAACTAGTGGAATGAATCATGTTCTAGAATATATTAAATATACAATGTGTAAGAAAGGGAAGCAAGGAGAGAGAGAGAGAGAGAGAGAGAGAGAGAGAGAGAGAGAGAGAGAGGAGATAAAAAAAAACCTGCCATGGGGGCGGCGATAGTCCAGCAGGTAAGGCATTTGCTTTGCACGCGGCTGGTCTGTGCTGGCCGGGTTCAATCCCTGGCATCCCATATGGTCCCCCCTAGCACTGCCAGGAGTAATTCCTGAGTGTAGAGACAGGAGAAACCCCTGAGCATTGCCAGGTGTGACCCAAAAATGCAAAAAAAAAAAAACCTGCCATGGAGGCAGGTTGGGGGAAGGGGGGAGGGAGGTGGGGACATTGGTGATGGGGAGATGGGCAGGGGTGGAGGGATGGATGTTGAAACACTGTGGAACCAAAATTCAAACATGAAAATCTTGTAATTGTATTATCTAACAGTGGTATAATAAAAAATATTTTAAAAAAATAGGGGCCGTAGCCATAGCAGAGCAGGTAGGGAGTTTGCCTTGCACGTGGCCAACCCAGGTTCGATCCCTGGCATCCCATATGGTCCCCCAGGCACCTCCAGGAGTAATTCCTGAGCGAAGAGCCAGGAGTAACCCCTGAGTGTCGCCGGTGTGACCCCAAAAAACAAGAAAAAATCAGGAAGGAAGGAAGGAAGGAAGGAAGGAAGGAAGGAAGGAAGGAAGGAAGGAAGGAAGGAAGGAAGGAAGGAAGGAAGGAAGGAAGGAAGGAAGGAAGGAAGGAAGGAAGGAAGGAAGGAAGGGAGAAACTATAGATCATTCCTGATAAATATCTGAATAATTTGATTTCTGCTTTTGACAGAAATGTACTGTGATCCACATTCATTAACAATTCAGTACAGTTCAACTCTGCTTGCCAAGCAAAAACCTGCCTTCTCCACAGGCTTCTCTGAAGTTTTTGTAACAAGACCCAGACAGTGCCATGGGTACCAATTTGAGGTCTCTTGTAAAATGCCTTCTGATGTGGGAACTGTACAGAAGGGATGAGTGTTCTCCTGTCAACCCAGCTCCTGGACTTGTCTTTCCAAGGGATTCTGAGCAACCCGCAAGAGAGACTAGTGTCCTGGGCTTACCTTTCTGGGTAGACACCCCGATTTGGTTCTCTGACTCAGAGGGAAAGGAGCACCCTCCATTCCTCACGGCTCCCTGGGTCCCTGGGCCAATCACAGTGATGCCTCAGCATACAGACAGAGGGAGAACAGACAGGGTGAGATTAGAAAGACAATGACCCCGAGAAATTACCCAGTACGGAAGGAAGGTCGGAAGGTCAATATGAGACTGATCCAATATGCATCCCAGATATATTCTCTTCAGCATCCTCTCTTCTCCAATGCCTTTGTCTTGCCCTATTGCCTGTCTTAAACCCAATGCAGGATGCTCAACCCACCCCCTAGCCAAGACGCAGTACACAGTAACCCAGCCAACCCAGGTTCTAATCCTGGCACCTCACATGGTCCTTTGAGTCCACCAGGAGTGACTATCCTGAGTACAATGCCTGAGTACATATCCTGAGCGCTACTGGGTATGGCCCTAAACCAAAACAAATAGAATATGAACAAAGATGGGTCTCACCTTCCCAGGCACCTCCGATGCCTATGGCCCAGCTTTGCTGCTGTTCTCTTCCTTTCCTCAAACACAGTTTTTACTGAATCCAGGGGTCTGTGTCTATTTCTTCGCTCATAGTCTGACTGCCTAAGGATGAGCACCCGAGCTCTTATGACAGCAGGAGAGTCCAGAGCAGTACGATGCTCAGACAAATGGCATGGATCAGGGTGAAACCTAGTGACCAACCTACCTGACTTTTTCAAGTCTGCCTGGTTTTCATACTCAAAGTCCTACATCCAGAAAATCCTCCAGGTTCGACACGCATTTGAGTTCTGATACATCTTTGGCATTTGGACCACTACTGAGTCATCGTGATGTGAAATTGAAGCCTAGTCAAAGAACTGACTCTTGTCAGTTCTGGCCCCAAAGCCTAAAGACAAGCTGGTCAGTTTGTCCTCAGTTTACCCACCCTCCAAAGCCTAACCTAACACTGCAGATGGGACAGTGTGCCTCAAGGGATCAGCCTAGAGGAAAACCTATTCATTCTAGAGCACACCAGCCTGTAACTCATCCTTCATAAAAATGTGCTGCCCTCTTCTTTATCTCTACAAAAAAAAATCCTTTTCACTTTATTTTTATCAAGATACCTTGATTTACAACATTGCTAATGACACATTTATGCATACATTATTCTAACACCATACCCACCACTAGTGTGTTAGCTCCAATGTTCTAGGGACTCCCCCCTTCACAACTTCTTATCCTTCCTTCCTCCTTTTGTTCCCCTTAAGGGAGGTTCTCTCTTTTTGAAATGTGCGTCTGTGGTGTCAAGTGGTATCTCATTGTTTTTTGATTTGCATCTCTCTGTGACCAGTGATGTTGAGCATCTTTTCATATGTTTTTTGCCATTCCAATTTCTTCCTTGCTGAAGTTTCTGTTCCTTTCTTCTCCCATTTTTTGTGGGGTTGTTTGTTTTCTTCTTGTAAAGTTCTACCAGTGCCTGTATTCCTGGATATTAACCCCTTATCAGTGGGTTGGGTGAATATTCTTCCCATTCTGTGGACTGCTTTTGTATCTTAGTCATGTTTTTTGAGGGTGCAGAAGTTTTAGTTTCAGTGTCCCTTATGGACATGGAGAAGATTATGTTGAGTGAAATTAGCAGAAGGAGAGAGACAGATACAGAATGACTCTTTATTTCATGCTAAATATATATGTACATATTATGATACAATATCCAAGGTAAGGAAAATATATCGAGGTCTCAAAGGGGAATATCCATGTGGGAGTAGAGGTAGGTAAGAGAAAGAACGAGGGCAGAGATGGGAAAGGTAAATGAACTTTTAAGTTGTTCTGTAACCGTCTGGAAGGGAGGAAAGAGAAAGAGAGAAAGGGAAAGAAATAAGAACCTCGGAGGTGGGCTGGGGGGAGGGGGGGCGTTTGTGGGAGATGGGCCTGGTGGCGGGCGGGTGCTGGCCTGTTGCAAACCCAAACAGAACTTTTTAATGTATATATTTTTATTTGTATATCTCACGGTGGTATAATAAAATACTTAAAATAAATAATAAATAAATAAAAAAATCACGCTCAGAATTAAATAGTAAAAAAAAGGAGGTTCTCTCAGTTCTGCAGATCAAATCTCTAGCTCTGCTGCCTTTGGCCAATTGTTGCTTCCTTACAAAGTTATTTTTCCTTCCTTCCTTCCTTCCTTCCTTCCTTCCTTCCTTCCTTCCTTCCTTCCTTCCTTCCTTCCTTCCTTCCTTCCTTCCTTCCCTCCTTCCTTCCTTCCTTCCTTCTTTATTGAAAAGGAGGGAGAGAATCACACCTAGCAATGCTCAGGTTACTCATGACTCTGCTCAAATTACTCCTTGGTGTTTCTAGGGAATCATATGGGACTCTGGGGATCAAATCCGGGTTGCAAATTGATCAATCAGTGTGCAAGGCAAGCGCCCTACCCCCTGTACTATCTCTCTAGCCACTTCCATTCTTTCTTTTCTTCTTTCTTTCTGTTTATTTATTTTTCTATGATTTCCAAGTGTTAGAGACTTTTTCTCCCTGGTTTTTAGTTTGTGATTAATTTTTTAAGCACCATGTTCTGAGAGAATAGTTGATATCATTTCTATCTTCTTAAATTTATGTGTTTTGTGACCCAGCACATGATCTATCTTAGAGGCTGCCCCACATGCACTGGAGAATGTATAGTCAACTTTGAGGGACAAAGACTTGATATACATGTGCTAAGCCCATCTCTTCCATTTCTCTTTCAAGGACAGTGTTTCTTTTTTTTTAATATTTTATTATAGCACCATGAGATATACAGTTACAAAGATGTTCATAAGATGTTCATATTTGGGTTTCGGTCATACAGTGTTCCAGCACCTATCCCTCCACCAGTGCCCATTTCCCACCACCAATGTCCCCGATTCCCTCCCCCTCCCTAGCCTGCCTCTGTGGCAGGTTCTTAATTTCTTTCTTTTTCTCTTTTTCTCTTTTCCTTTCTTTTCACATTGTGGATTACAATACATACATTAAGAGGTTGTCATGTATACCTTTTGCTGTAGTTAATGATCAGTTCTAGGTTGGTATCATCACTTTCGACAATTATTAGCACACTGTAAGGACAGTGTTTCTTTGTTGACTTTTTGCCTCTTTGATCTGTCCAACAGTGCTAGAGGAGTATTTAAGTCTCCTACTACTATTGTGCTACTGTCAACTTCCTTCATGTCTTCCTACAGCAGTCATGTTAAATATATTGATCATCTGTCACTAGGTGCGTATGGATTTAGGAATGTGACTTCCCTGATTTAAAAACCCCTTCTTGGGACTGTGCAGATAATATGGTTGCTCTGAGGACAGAAATCTGGTCTTCCAACCTACTGCCCTGTGCCAATAAAGCTCTGTCTCTTCCGTCTCCTTGTTTCTCTACTGATTGACCCCTAAATGGCTGTGGAACCAAACCATGAGTGATGGTAACAACCTCATGCAGTATCTGAGGACCAGGATTGAAATTCAACAAAATGTTGTTCAAGAAGAAAAAAGAGAATTGGGTGATTACTGCCCTCCCCCCACTACCACCAAGAAATTTTCGAAATCTGTCCCAAGGAGATGTATGTGTTCCCCACTTTGGTCAACTTTTCCAAGTACAGTTGCGAGGACAGCCCCGAAAGATGCTGGAACAGTCTTCAGGAAGCTCCCAGGCCCTGACTAAGGCAGAGGGGTGGATTACAGCTCGCCCTGCCTTATGATTATCTGATTAAGTGTAAATGCTGTAGAAGCTGCCTGCCTGCAAAGTCACAAATAAGGGATTATAAAGCCTTTTCTTTTCAGCTGCTTTGTTGCCCCTCAGCTATTGTCTGCAAAGATTCTTAACTAAGAGCCCTGTTCTGAATGATTCTATCTTAGTAACTACTGTTTCAGAAGGGCTGGAAAAAGGACAAGAAGTCAATGTTTTCAAAGGGCTCCCTTAGTGTGCATTTTGCTGCAAAAGGGTGGATTTCACAGGCCTCTTAATCCCTGGCACTAAAGCTACAAGGGCTGTCTTGGAGACCAGAAGCAGCAAACTAAGAACTCCGATAACAAAGAGGGAGGGGGCTATTTTTTTCACATGTGCTGATAGAAGAAGGCTTAATCAAAGACACTGCAGAAAACAAGCCATAGGATGATAGGGAATATTTGGGGTGTGGGGGTTGCAAAAGAATCCAGGAAGTAACTGGGGACACAGTCCTTCATCAATGAGCTGTGTCATTGCTCACAATGGGAGGTACATCTTATTAGAGATGGCAGAGGCTGGAGATTAATCAAAGCACTAACATCTCTGTCACCATTCAAATCCTCCCTCCCGGTCCCTTCACTAATGAAGCGGGAATCATTAGAATGAGTGCCGGGTTCCAATTGAAAAGAGAAGTCTTCGAAAGTCAGAAAATGCAACATATAAGACTCTGGCACCAGTGATCACCCACTAGCTCATATGGAAGGCAATTAGGAGCCCAATTTTTCATAATTTTCCACAATTAGAGAGTAGAGGTACAAAGAGACGCGCTCCAATCTTGGAATTGACATTTACATAAAGTATTAGTGTGGCCAGCAGCTTCCAATAAGTGTGAAGGCACCTCCTTCACATTTATATTCAGAATTAACAGGGATGGGGCAACATGCCAAGGAGGGCAGTGCCAGCTTTGCGCGACACACAAAACCACCCACCAGACTCTGGGGTAAAGTTCAAAGTAGATGTTTCTAGGTTACCAAATTATCTGTTTTTCCTGTGCTTCCCACCCTATTCTAAAGATAATTAAATTCTGTAACAACTTGTTGAAAAGGCAAGAAATTTCTCAACATAAATGAATTAAGGCATACCCATCACCATTGCAACACAATACATCATTCCGAAGCTCGGGGCTTAAATCAGTCACAACCATGATATTTGCCTGGTTATTCACTGTATCACTGTCACTGTCTTCCCGTTCATCATCGATTTGCTCGAGCGGGCACCAGTAACATCTCCATATGTCCTGTCTCATGCTAGTAGAGCCCAAGGGCACCTGCTTGCTCCAGGAACATAAAGAGCCTCAAACCATTCCATCAGATCATGGGAATGAAGTCTATAATTGTTACTGGTATTGTGGTCAAATATTCAGGGAGAATGCAATGGGGAGAGTCTAGTCTCAGCAGAGGGGCTGAAGCAGCTTCAGTCTTGCCGGGTCTCTGCATGTCCGTGGTCTTCAGGCCTTGCCAGGTAATTTCCCCACAAGAACCGATTTGAAATTCCTCACAGCTTGGCAGCTTTAGGACAGGTAAGCACCATGGTTGCAAATATTTTAGCTCTTGAGCAGTAGCTGTATCAACATGGATGATGTAGTGTCAGGGAGGAGAGAAAGGACCCTCCTATCCCCGGGTTCTTCTAAGGCCAATAATTTGATGTAGGCAGGCAGACAGGGAAGGGTCCCATGGCAATGGACTTCCTGGGGAAAAAAACTACTAGCCCTAAGGCTGCCCAGATCCACCTTTTGGATACAGAAGTCAAGACCTGCTAAGATCTTCATCAACAACAGATCCTGAGGAGACTGGCTCAACCCTCAACCTCCCAGCACTTGGGAAACACCAAAACATTTCAGGTCAAAAGGATGAAACCCTATAAGAGCCTCCTTGAACAAAGGAATCAAACACATATGCTACCCAAGCCCATGTGCTGCTTGAGGCCACGTGGCGAGCACATGTGATGCCTGAGCACATTTGTCGCCTGCATCTCCCCTTTGAGATGTGTGCTTTCATGCTTTCATATCTGACGCTGGGATGCATGTACTGGGATTCTCTCCGCCGTTGGAGAAGCCTCTGTTCTCTCTTGAGCACACTACTCTCACTTTCTCTCCCTCCTTCCCTTCTTCTGAATCTCCAAATAAAAGCTCTCTCACTTCACTGCTCGACTCCTCCTGATTCTTCTTCAGAGAGGCGAAGACAAGAACGTGCAAGGCATGGGTAAAGCCTAGCTTTCCCACTGGGTCCCAAGGAGGTAGAGGTGGATTGGGAGAAAGTGTCTCCTCTCTCCTTCGTGCCCCACATAAACCACCCATGGGGGTCCACCAACATCAAAGAGACTATGCTAATACCGGGCAGTTTAGTAGGTGCTGGTGGCCAGCCCTGAGGTGAACAGGCCTGAAACAGGGGTGCCTCCAGGATTAAGAGACAGAAATAAGAGAGAAAAAGCATGGTTTGGGAAAAAAAGCTTCAGGGGCCGGAGAGATAGCACAGCGGGTAGGGTGTTTGCCTTGCAGGTGGCCGACCTGGGTTCGATCCCTGGCATCCCATATGGTCCCAAGCACCACCAGGAGTAATTCCTGAGCAAAGAGCTAGGAGAAACCCCTGAGTGTTGCCGGGTATGACCCAAAAAGAAAAAAAAAAAAAAAAAAAACAAACAACCAGCTTTGATCAGTAAGCCGGAGAAGAGACCAGCCAGATGCACACAGCTGTGCCGGCTCCTACCCATGTGGGGCAGCCCATGGAGCAATGAGAGGAATAAAGTGGCTCCATCCCTAGCCAAGTTCAGCAAAGCTCCTAGGGCCAGCAGTCAAGGCGGGCTTGGAGCGGGGATTAGGGCCCCCCTCATTCCTCCACCTTCAGTGCCCAGCACATGGCTATGGCCCAGATGCTCACGTATCCCGAGAAGACGACCAGCGCCGCTGTGCCAGATCCTAGTGCGGTTTAAATAACCAGTTTAGGGCGGTCCTTACAGGTCTTGTTTTATACATGTATGTCTTGTAGGTGCAACAAACTGGGGGGGCTGATGTGGGAATGGGAAGTGGGTGCCATACGCTTTGGCCTATGGCGGTGGTAGGGGCATGTTGGTGGTGTGACATTGGTGGCGGGAATGGGGCACTGTTGGAGGGATGGGTGCTGGAACACTGCATGACTGAGATCCAATTAAGAACGTCTTTGTAATTGTATATCTCATGGTAGTATCATTTTTATCAATTGTCTTCCCAATGTTCATCGATTTGCTCAAGCGGATGCCAGTAATGTCTCCATTCATTGGGAACAAGGTTCATTATTGTTACTGTTTTTCTATCGAATACACCACCAGTAGCTTGCCCGGCTCTACCGTGGCTCTGGGTTCATCCCAGGGGACCCAGTCTTTTTTCTATGTCAGACCAACAACCATCCAGGGCCCACAGGGCAGAGTCCTGGGTGTAGACAAGCCTGTCTCCTGTCTACCACCTGCCAATGAAGCTGGGCACCACAGCCACACCTGCAATACCTCAAGGGGCAAGTGGCAGGTATAATAATAATTATTATTATTGTGGTGGTATAATAATAATAACAACATTTTTTCAAAAAAAAATAAAGAAAGAACAAGCATTGCTAAAAAAAAACAGCATCATGGACTGAGAGCCCTGACTGTCCTCAGCTTGTTGATTTTATTGCTTAGAACCAGTAAGCAGGGGCTGGAGAAATAGTATAGCCTGTAGGACATTGCATTGCATGCTGCTGACCCAGGTTTGATTCCAGGGCATCCCATATGGTCCCCCAAGCACTTCCAGCAGTATTTCCTGAGTGCAGAACCAGGAGTAACCCCTGAGAATTGCTGGGTGTGATCCAAAAAAGCAAAAACAAAATAGAGCCAGTAAGCATTAGAATAGAACATTCTCAAGTTGGATTAGACTTTTGAAAACCTAAAGATGTTGGTCAAATATAAACACAAACAGGTTTAGTTAAGTATAAATATGAATATGGGTTTATCTCAACATAAACACAAACATAAGTAAAGCATTACCTTCAGGGAGATTTCTCTAGGAGATCCATCCAGGGGTGATACTCCATCTCAAGGGCCCAGAATTCTGGATTCTGGTGCCCAACAACTATTAGAAATGACTGAAATTGAAACTGCCTATGTATGGGAATCTTCATGGAAACACAGATTCCAAAGTCACTCAGAAGAGGGACTGGAGCAATACTCCAGTGGGAAGGGCATTTGCCCTGTACGTGGCCAACCCGGTTCTATCCCTGGCATTCCACATGGTTCCCTGAGCACCACCAGGAGTAATTCCAGAGTGCAGAGCCAGGAGTAACTCCTGAGTATTGCCAGGTATGACCAGTGACCAAATAAAAAAAAAAAAGCTACTCAGAAGAAGTAAGGGAGGCCTCCCACGAGCTGCAGAATGGGTGAGGGCTCTGGGGCTTCAGGGAGAGCAGATGGGGCGGGGCAGGGCGCTCTGTGCTCAGACATTTTCCCTGCCACAAAAATGGGATTCCAAGATAAACCAGTACTTCTGTAGCCACAGAATACAAGAACTGGCCTATAGAATGGAGCTACCATGATGGAGCAGTAGCGTGTAGGTTGAGGTGGAGGACACGGTGACAATGGTGGAGGGAAATGGACACTGCTGGACAATGTGGTGCTGGAACATTGTATGCCTGAAATTCCATCATGGGCAGTATCGTAAGTCAAAGTGCCTCAGAATAAATTATTTCTGATGAAAACAAAAACAAAACTCTGGTTCTAGACAAGCCCTCCCCCATTTTTTTTGTGCTTCTTACTACTTAAGGGAGCAGAGTTCATTTCTCATGAGACTGAAGGACCTCTAATAGTCTTAATTTAACATAATCCAAGTCGAAGTGGCACGTCCTGAGAAGATCATCTTGAACTTCTTGGGGACAGCAATCCTTCAGCTACCTCAAAGTGATGCCACGTTTGATGGGCTACAAACAAGTTAGCGATCCTAGATTCAAAGGGAATTAGACTTCCTAAGGGAAAAACAAACAAGCTCCAAACTAGTGATATGTGATAAGACATATTTTAGTTATCTTTGGAAAATGCAATACGTCATGAATTATATACTACTCATAACCATAACCTCTTAAAGTGTTGCTTGAAAATAATGTATCCAAAATAAAATAATAAAACCACAGAAGCCACTTAATAGAAGAGGGGTTTTACAGGTGTGGAAACAATTTATGGTAGTCAGGATACCTGTCAGCACAGGCTGGAGATAGGACTTTGAAGCAAGGGAGCAGAGCTTCTGCTCAGCAGCCACAGAGTGAGAGAACAGCTTACGCAGTCTAGAAGGATTACAGGAAACACACACACATGCAACAGCAAAGCTAGAGAAAATATGGAGAAATGTCATGGGCCATGTGCGATGCGTGTCCATTGAATGTTCTTGAAGGAGCGTCTTCTGATTTTGTTTCTGAGGGTATTATACATGGGGGAAGAGAGCTCCATATTAAGAAAAGGCCCAAATTCAGCTAAATTTTTCAAACTTCATTTTTTCCTTTCCATGGCCTTTACCATTCTCTTTTTTTTGTCCTAAAAACCTATAAAGGTTATTGGGGGGTGGCGGAGCGATAGTACAGTGGGTAGGGTGTTTGCCTTGCACGTGGCCGACCCGGTTTGATCCCCGGCATCCCATATGGTCCCCAAGCACCACCAGGAGTAATTCCTGAGTGCAGAGCTAGGAGTAACCTCTGAGCATCGCCAGGTGTGGCCCAAAAAAGGAAAAAAAAAAAAAGGCTGTTGGAGCCATAGATAGTTCAGGGGTTGAAGTGCTTGTTTTATGTGTGGCCAACCTGGGTTTGATTGCAGGCACTGCTCAAGAGGTCTTCTGAGCACCAGCAGGAGTCACACCAGGAATAGCCTCAAAGCATACCTGGGTGGGGCCCAAGCCCCCAACCCCATGAAACGCCTTTAATGAGGCTATTCCTGCCATCAGAGTTCTTTAGAATTAAATTTCTTTTCTATCGGGGCTGGATAGGGGTAGGGCGTTTGCCTTGCACGTGGCTGGCCCATGCTGGCCCGGGTTCGATCCCGGCATCCCATATGGTCCCCCCAGCACCGCCAGGAGTAATTCCTGAGTGCAGAGCCAGGAGTAGCCCCTGAGCATCGCCGGGTGTGACCCAAAAAAAAGCAAAAAAAAAAAAATTTCTTTGCTATTGAAGTGTAACTGTGTTGGTTATTTAATCACTTTTCCTCCCAACTTTTTTATAGCTCTTGTGACCCCACTCATAAATTCAAGTTGCCTAGGACTTTTCAAATGTTCTTTAGTCCATTAATTGGGGCTCCTCTTTATACAACCTGGTGTATTCAAGATGCCTAAAGAGGAAATTATTGCCTTTGAGGACGTCTGGTTGCTCTCTTTCAATATCATGTAGGTATTAAAAAATTTATATCCTTTGGTGAACAGGAAAGAGCAGGCACATCCTGTGGCCTCATTAGAGGAGCCACAAGATTCCAGCTTCCTGTCCTAGCACTTTCCTTGCCCTTGATGTTCTCAAAGAACAGTTCAACCGTTAACAGGCTCCCATCTCCTTTTTTTGGGAGATGGGAGACGTCTTGCCATTTTCAGTAAATGAACATGAGTCCAACAGCACCACCAAGGGGATCTGCACAAGGTGACCTAGCGCATCAGGACAGACCGGAAATTGTCAAATATTCCACAGACTGACAACTGTGCTATCACGGCCTGGGGCAGGCTCATGTGACCCCAGAAGCCTGCGCTCCCTCGTGTTGTGCAGGAGTAGCCAGAAAGGCAGGGGCCAGCAGAGACCCAGCCAGTGAAGGTGATGCCTACCCGTACGCCCAAGAGCAGGACTGTTATTAGTATTTGTGAGCACACCCCTGGAGAGTCCCAGAAGTCTTGGGGAGAACCTCTGGGATACGAAGCACCATATCAACAGGAATTCGCCCCAGCTCTAGCTTTTTTGTCCCCATGGGGCAGAGAAAACTGGGAAACCTGACAATCATGGTACTGTCATGGAAAGATTCTGTCTAGTGCCTGAAATTTGTAATTTCTTAATTATGACATTCATAAAAAAAAAAAAACCCTTGACATTGGCCTTTTGAGGGGTTTTTGATGGATATGGTTAGGCAACGTCCAGCTCTGAGCTCAGGGAACACCCCCTGCTGGTGTTTGAGGGATCATGAGGTGCCAAGGGTCAAACCAGGCAGGGACACACGCAAGCAAGCACCCTAACCCCTGTGCTATCTCCCCAAGCAGCCCTTTGAAGCTCTTAATCTTAAGCTAGTACTAAAAAATAGAAATCCCTGAAGCTGGAGAGATAGTACGTTAGGAAGGGTGCTTGTCTTGCATGTAGCCAACTCTGTTTGGTCCCTGTCACCCTATATGGTTTCCAGAGCACTGCCTGGAGTGATTCCGAAGCACTGAGTCAGAAGTAACCCTGAGCACCATTGATTGTGGCCCAATTATCAAAACAAAGCAAAACAGCCTTACTAACCACTAAGGACTTTCTTCAACTCTAGGAAACTGCTTTGGAACAGAATTCTAAACGATATACATGGCTGTCTTCCCAGGAGGACTGTGAGGTTCTGTAAGGCCCACCCTCTGGAGCATGAAATATTCTCACCTTCACCCCTGGTGAGAGACTGCATGTAATTAATTGACTGGTCTTATACATGTGTGGAGAGAAGTCAAGAGCTTGCCAGTGGCTGTAACTCAAGAGTCCACCCAAACCAGTGTTGTCCTCTGAGGCAGACCACTGAAGACAAAAGCCAATTCAGATGGCATTTTAATTCTTCTGCAGGGCCAAGCATGCACTTTCCCCATTTTGCTTTATTTTTCCTTAGTCATTGTGATGCTGTGAAATGGCTTTCCCGTTGGCAGAAGTATAGCAGGAAAGGGGCTGATGATATGATAGTACTTGAGTGGCATGTGACGGGACTTCCTGTGCATGTAAGGAGAGGCTGCTCGTCTTCAGATCAGGATGCCGCTTGGACCTGCATGCTGAGTCCTAAGCAGTGATCTTTTGCTCTATGATCCATACTAGGAAACTTACCCTCTTCCATTTCATCTTGATTGCTCAGAGTCTTGAGGCCAGATCCAGTGCTTGGTTTCACATGTATTATTTTAGGTTGTTGGGGGAGGTCTCCAGGCAATGTCAGGGAGTGCAGAGACTCTCCCAGGCATTCTCAGTCAACTGGGCAAGTGGCTCAACCCAAGAACCCACAGGTGTGTCACTGCTTGAGCCTGGTAGTGCCAGGGATTACCAGGGGGTGGGGGCACCCTGGTCTTGCTTGGGAGTCAGGCAGCATCACAAATTGCAATGTGCGGGACGACATGTGGTGCCCAAGATTGAAACCAGGTGAGAGTGCTGAGCTGTGCCTTCACCTCTAACTATCTTCAGGCCCTGCCCTTCAGTTGTTTGTGTCTTTGTTTTATTTTGGGACCACACCCGTGGTGTTCAAGGGCTACTCCTGGAACAGTGCTCTAGGTTATCAGGCAGTGTCAGGAGCTCCATGTGATGCTGGGAACTGAACGAGGGGCCTCCCATATGCAAAGTTAGTGCTCTGTCCTTTGAACTCTCTCTCCAGCTTATCACTATTAATTTAAGTTGTCAGATATAAAACCCTTCTATTTGAGGGGTTTTAATGGGTGTGGTTAGGTTTTGATGCGCTGGTTGGAGAGATAGCACAGGGGTTAGACAGGAGAGAGAGTCCAGCAGATACGGTGCTTGCCTTGTATACGAACACCACATATGGTCCCCTAAGCCCTGGGTAATCCCTGAGCATAGAGTCAAGAGTAAGTTCTGAACACTGCCAGGTGTGGCAAAAAAAAAAAAAAAAAAAAAAAAAAAATTGTCCTGGAAAATCAATTTTTGTTGTTTAACATTTTTTGGAAGACACTAGTAAGTTTTTTTTTTGGGTTGGGGGGGGAGAGGGGGGGGGGGTTTTGTTTTCCTCGCTGGGTGCTCTATCCTACCCCAGGTTGAATCCCGGATATGGTCCTGAGCAGCAGGGTATTCAGTGAAGGCACGAGTAAAGAGAGATATCCCGTTTTAATATTTGGCTGGGGTGTATCCATATGGCCTTTCTGTAAGTTAGGATATAGACATCCCTCAGGGTGAGCTGTTGGAAGTCATGCCCTAGGTACCCTGAAGACCTGTCACACTTCTTTCGCTCTGCCTCTTCTCTGGGACAATCCCTCTCAGATCTTCAGAGTCTAACCAAACATTCAAGGGCCTCTCAACGACCAGCTCCATGGGCTGGAGAGATCACTCAATGGATTAGAACATATGCTTTGCCTGCGGGAACCGGAGATTTGCTCCTTGACACCATATAATTCCCTGAGCATACAGTCGGGAGTAGCCCTGGAGCATCTCCAGGTTCAGCTGAAAAAAAACATCATCATCATCATCATTACTGTAATTATAAAGGACCAGCTCCAAGCCATTATCAACATTTTCTCCTAGTTCTATACCTAGTTGGTTGTGATTTCACATAACGTTCTGATTATTTATTATAGTATCTCCCTGGAAGAGCAGTTTTGTCATTCTTGCTCCCCCTTTTGTGCAAGCAATAGCTCTGCTGAACAATGTAAGGCGGGGACATGGCAAAAAATATGTGCTTTGAGGCTGGGTTACCTGGAGTTGAACTCCGCCCTTGCCTGTACCATTCTTACAATCCTCTGAGTTCTGTGTTGTCTCCGGTGTTGGAAGATATAGTTGGTTTCTCACAGGGATTGTTGTGAGAACTGAGTGAGAGGATGTTGGTGAAGCATCTGGGCTTCGTCCACAGCCAGCTTGGAGTGTCAGCAGTAATTATTGGGCCCCTACTCTGCCAGGTTCGAGTTAAATGCTTTGTTTGCATAAGGCCCCATTTATCCATCAGGTGAGTAATCACTTGTATCACTTGTATTCCCATTGTTCATCGATTTGCTTGAGCAGGCACCGGTAACATCTCCATACCTCCTGTCACGAGCTTGTGTAGCCCAAGGGCATCTGCTCTCTCCAGGTACACAAAGAGCCTCAAACCATTCCTTCAGGTCAAGGGAATGAGGTCTATAATTGTTACTGGTATTTGGCATATCAAATACAACATGGGTAGTTTGCCAGACTCTACCGTGTAGGTGGTACACTACAGTAATAGGCTCTCATTTATAGAGCACTGACTTTCAGAACTAAGAACCCAAGGTTACCATGCTGGATGGACAGAGCAGGAGACTCCTACTCTGACCCAAAGCCCCTGATTTCCTCTCTTTCTTGTCTGGTAGAAGCAACACTTTGTAGCAAAGAGAAAATAAATGCCTGTGGCTGGTTACAGATAGCTCTGCAGTATGATGAGTGGGTGAGGCACAGATAGATTTACAGAATGGGTTGCAGAGTTACCCTCTGACCCAGAGAATCAGAGTATCTATCAGAATCATGTTATAAGATTCTCCCTTCAACAAGGAAGAAGTTCGAATGGCCAAAAGACATATGGAAAAAATGTGCATTATCATTAGTCATCAAAGAGACGCAAATCAAAACAGCAAAGAGATATCATCTCATACCACTGAGACTGGCACATATCCAAAAGAGCAAGAACAACAAGTGCTGGCGTGGATGCAGGGAAAAGGGGACTCTCATACATTGTTGGTGGGAATGTCAACTGGTACAGCCTTTTTGGAAAACTATATGGAATTTCCTCCAAAAACTAGAAATTGAAATCCCATTTGACCCAGCCATACCACTCCTGGGAATATACCCTGGGAAGCCAAAAATATGCAGTGGAAACACCATCCCTACTTTTATGTTCATAGCAGCATTATTCACCATAGCACAATAGCCAGAATCTGGAAACAACCATAGTGCCCAAGAATTGATGACTGGATAAAGAAACTATGGTATATCTACACAATGGAATACTATGCAGTTGTTAGGAAAAATGAAGTTATGAAATTTGCCTATAAATGGATGGACATGGAGAGTATCATGTTGAGTGAAATTAGCCAGAAGAAGAGAGACAGATATAGAATTACTGCATTTATTTGCATGACATAAATATACACACACATACACACACACACATATATATAATAAATATATATATATATATATATACACATATCATGATACCAACATCCAAGGTCAGAAGAAACATGTATCAGGAGGTCTTGTCAAAGGTGGAAATTACCACAAGCGTGTGGGAGCAGAGGTTAGGTTAGACAGAGAAGGGAACAGTGTGCCAATAATTGTCGAAAGTGCTATTATCACATAGAACTTAGCATTAAATACAGCCAAAAAGATACACATGATAACCTCTAAGTATATGTATTACAATCCACAATATGTAAGAGAAGGAAGAGAGAGAGAGAGAGAGAGAGAGAGAGAGAGAGAAAAGAGATAAAGAACCTGCCATAGAGGCAGGCTGGGGGATGGAGGAGGGAACCGGGGACATTGGTGGTGGGAAATGGGCACTGGTGGAGGGATGGGTGCTGGAACACTGTATGGCTGAAACCCAAACATGAGCATTTTTGTAATTGTTTATCGCATAGTGGTATAATAAAATATATTTAAAAAAGAAATTAAGACTGTAGCTGGGGAAGCATATCTTCAACAAAATAGTCCTGGAAAATTAAAGTCCAAGAAAATGGACCTTATCTGACATCATAAACAAAAGTAAATTTAAATTAAATGCTGGATGTATGATATTAATCTGAAGTGTTTCCCATAATTTTACTGCCCTGGAGAATAAAAACAAAAACAAAACAGACGAATAAAGCTACCACAAATTAAAAAAAAAAGATTCTCCCCCTCCCCCCTTGGCTTTGGGAGTGAGCCTCAAGCCCTCGCTCCCAGTCCCCTCCAGATCCGGTTTGCTCCGGAGGGCACTGCTGTTCCTCCCATGCCTTGCGCTAGCTCTCCATCTCAAGTTCTCATTGCCTCACCTCTAGGTCATTTCAAAAGCCCTTAACTAGCCTCCCTGCCACTGCATACTCTTAAAGAAATTGTTTCCATCATAGGATTTCACTGTTCGGCCACCTCTATTTTCTCTCTTCCTTTCTAATGTCTACCATGTAGTCCAGCCCTTTTTGGGGTGGGATTGGGGAAGGGGGAACAGGATGGAGGCTTGGGTCAAACCTGGTGCTGCTCAGAGGCTGTTCCTGGTTCTGTGCTAAGGAGTTGGCAGCTGGTGTTACAGGGAGGACTATTGTAGTATCAGTGTCTGAACCACAATCATGAATACAAGGTAAGCGCCTTAGCTCTAGTACTCTCTGATCCCTGCAGTTCACAATCAAGCTCACTGTTCATCACTGTCAATGCAATTTCCAAGCTCATTTCCAAACTGTGCTCTTGGGATTCCTCTGCAGGAATCTTCTGACTTTCCTTAATTGTTAATTATTATTCCTTACCCGGGCCATCCTACCCCTAAGCCCCCTGCCTGGTGTATCCCCTTCAAATCTTCATGTGTCCATTACCACCCAGCTTGGCCCTATCCTGACAAGGAAAACTTTCCTGCTGGGAGTGGGTGGGGGCAGAAGGTGAAGATCTTCTTATGTGACATCAATCACTGCTTTGTCACTTGATCCCCATGATAAATCACCTTATGTGACAGATTTGTTTTTCATTGGTATGTTCTCTGCTCTCCCAGTGACACCACAGCTGTTTTACAGTGAGGGCTGTGAAGGAGGTAGATGGGAACGGATAACAGTCAGGTGCTTAGTTCAGGGACCTGAAATCAGACACACTGATTTGGAGTCAAAACTCTGAAAGCAGTAATAGGCACTTTACCAAAACACCTCATTTCTCACTGTCCCCCCACCTGTAAATGGCAACAGTGATTGTTCTTCCTTTTAGAGCAGTAGAAATATGAAACAACAAGAGGGTTGGGGGTGGGGTAGGAACAAAAATGAAATGAGTCGATATACATAGAAATTTCAGGACTGGGCACACAGATAAACCTCAACCAAAACAGTCATTACCACGGACCAAAGAGCTCAGGGGAAAGACATTTGCCTCGGAAGCAGCTGAGCGCTATACCGCATGTATTTCCTTGAGCAGTACCAGGAATGATCACTGAGCACAGAGCCAGGAGTAGCCCTTGATCATCACTGGTGTGGTCCAACCCTACCCCGTAAGGACCCCCTAAACTAGTCAATTTAGGAGTTCAGGGAAATAGCTGAAAGGGCTGGAGCACAATCCCCATGTTCAACGCTCCGCACTATATTCTTCCCCTCCCCCACCCCATGAACACCTCCAGGCCCTGACAGTCCCAGAACTGTGGATCAGCAGGTCTGCACAGACTGAGCACCATCAAGAGAGCCCTGGTCTTTGCTTGGCATCACCGCCCCCCCAAGTAACTCATTATTGAACAAGAATAGAGGGTTTGTGAGTGCTCCAACCCAAAGGCAAATAAAGTCAAATTCCTTATGCATTTGAATGACACCTGGATAAGGCAGCAGGATCAGGCCCTGGCCTTAAAGTGCAACTCCGGACTTTTGCATGAGGGAGACCCACACCCAGTCCCATTGGAGCCAGTGTAATGGCCCCGTGCAGCTGAGAGGAATCCCAGCAGGCCCAGTTCCTGTCACTCTGGGCCCAAAATAGCAGCACTTCTCTCTGGTGGCCATTCAGAGCTTCACTTCTGGTATTTTGCAAGTATTCTACTAAGAGGAAATGACCCCATTTAAATCTTTCCACATGGGTCTGTTCTCTTCTTAGAGTAAGCCGGTGAGCAGGATATGAGAGTGAAGAATTAAGGGGGAAGACGGACAGACAGGCAGACCGAGTGAGCCCTTGTAAATGGGTGAAAGAAGGCACACACTGAGGGCCCGGGGGATCCTGGGATAGGCAGAGTTTCACTGCTGGCACCAGCTCTTAGAGAAGCTTGTAACCAACTTCAGAAGTAGATGTTTGCGGTCCTGACCGGAAGCTCAGAACTGGCTGTGGTTTGGGTTTTTTTTTTTTTTTTTTTTGCACTTTTGTCATGAGTCAGCAATTGGCATTAAGCCTTGTCATTGATTTGTTTCTTTGTGCCTCTGTACTTTTAAGATTAAAAAAAAGTAAACCACTAAATTGGTGGGCAGGTCCTTAATGGGGCATACCTCATCCCAGCTCTGTGTGCTGGCAGTTTCCTCTCTGCCGTAGAGCTATGGACTCTGGCTACTTGCACTCCGAGAGGAGACTATGTTTTGTCCAACTGACCAGCAAAGTTGTCTGAGGGTCTAAGAAAAAGCCCATTTGGTTGACAAGTAGTGTCTGAAACTATTGCTATGGTTCTCCAAAGGGTGAGAGAGACCCGTGAAAGGCAGAATCAAGACTTGGAAAATGCCTGGATCCGTGGCAACATTCTCAATCCCATCTTTTATAGGCAGGATGGATCCAGATTCTGCTCAATGACATAACAAATGTGTTCATTGTTTAATCGAGTTGCTTAGGTAATCTAACTGTTGGGTATTCTGTGACTCAGAACCCAGAGCATCCTTCATTGTTTGGCTGCAAGTTGTACTATCCTCAGAGACTATGTGTTGTGGACTGCTGGGGTTCCCAACAATACTGGGAAGTGAGTTCCCTTCTACCTCCAAAACCGATGGGGAATGATGAAAACTCAGGAATCTGGCACAATTTTAAAAGACTTTACTATCACTGGTTCTGATATACAATCCAAAAACAGGAAAAACCCCAGACTCTGGGTTCCCGGCTGGGTCCCGCCACATGTAGACCAAGATGGCTGCCACCACTTGTTGAAGCCCAACAGAGAACAGAGAGGATGGAGAGAGGAAAACGCCAAGGGAAGCCAAAATGGCAAAAGGCTCCTTCTTCTTTCTCCTAGCTTCTTTTATAGACAGAAGCCCGCCAAAATCTTCCAGCCCAGCCCATCCTGGGTTGGGCTATCTAGAGATGAAGGTAAATGACCCTTTTGAAGTGTAGATCTTTAGGTGGGCCTTTGGCTTGAGCTTCACAAAAGCCAGAGTTGATTTCCAAAGGCAAAAATCTCCCTAGCAGAGTGAGGAGGGGCTGCATCTTGAACCAGAAAGCAGTTCAGAATGTAATTTGTAGGAAATGGCATTAATACTTTTACCATGAATATATAGCTAACAGATCCCAGACTCTGGATCCCACTAAGGTCCAAAATCCATCAGAATAATTCACTTTGGCATTACCTTTAGAGTCAGAGATACGTTAGTTTGCCCAGAGGCACACTGGCATGTCTCTGAACTAGGAGAACTGATTATATTATGGTTGATCCAACATGGCCTAGTACTCTTGGGATATCTACATGTCTGTCCCACGCCGGGACCGGTGGGAATGGAATATTGATCTGAGGCCAGCAAGATTCATGATAAACATATTTATGCCATAGAAAATTATGAAATAGGTCCAATTCTGCCCAAACTCCCATTGTGTCTGCTCCGGAGGGTTCCCAAAGGCAGGGACCATCTCCACATAAGCTAAGTGTAGCTGGAGGCTAAGGCTCAGTAGGGTGTGTCACCCAACAACTGTGCTGTGAGTTTATCCTGTATGTGAGTCTAGAAACAGTAAGCTTAATGCACCCTCCCTAGGATGTTAGCATCCTGTTTCCCATTTGGCCAAGACAACGGAAATAGATTCTGTGTGCTGGATGGAAAGATATGTGATGTGCATTTGAAACCAAATTTACCTGTTTAAACATTTTTCTGTGCCTCAACTTCCTTCCCAAAAAGAATCAGCCTGCTCCATGGACTGCAACAAGGATCTGAAGCAAGAGAGCCCCTATACAATACTTGGAACAATCTTTGCTCCCTAGCCAGGATTCAACTAATTCCAGTCAACTTTATCTTCACTCTCCCTAGGAAGTGCCCTTTTGAGTATTTCCAAAGTGCTTTGTGCCCTACCAAGCACAGCTGGGAATAGCTGGAATGTGGGCTGGGACTTGACTGGAATGACTGAGCCCACTCCCCCCTCTTGTGACATGGCAGACTGCCAGATAATCAGAACCTTAAATGGCAGCAAGTAATGTTATCCATCATATCCGTCATCAGAGAAGCCGCCAGCCCATGCTCTCCACAGCTATACACAGATGCCCTTCATTGCAAGTACTGGGCAGAGGTGACAACTCCTCAGTGTTGGTTTTCTCGCAGGTTCCTGGCCTGTGCCCCTACATCCTGCCTTAGTGAGCAGGAGGAGAGAAGCCCTAATAACTCCTCTGAGTCACTCTCATTTTTCACTTTGCCGTCTGCCGTTTCCCTCTCACACTTTAGTTTTCTGCTGGACCAAGATGTCTTCTAAGCTTCTGTTGGGAGACTCCTTTCCCATCAATCCATGATTTATTTTTGTATCCTTGTCTGGTTCCCCCACACCCCCCCAGGACTGGGAAGACTGTTTCAGTGTCTTACATTTGTACTTGGCTTGTCAATCCAGCTTGGCCTTCAGCCAGTACTTCTGTATAACTAATCTGTAGAGCCCTTGGCAGCTTCCAAATACTTTGGCCTGAGTTATTTAATCCTTACAAAAATCTTGTGCGGTACATGTTTTTATTCCAAACCGGATTCCTTGGGGACTTTTTTTTCCCTGTAAAGATCAAGAGTCAAGGGAAGTGTGACAAAAATACTTCACTTTCTTCGCAGTATAGATCAGAAGCAATGAGAACTGCTTCCAATTTTACCTCTGCGCTGAGTATTCAAGGTGGAGAAAAAAAAAGCCAAGTCCTTTGAGAAATCACCTGAAGTGCTTCTGAAACGTAAGCTCTTGGCTTTTGAAGGTAAACAACCAGTCACCCAACCATTCCTTACCTAGAGGGGCCTAGTCCTGACTTCTAACTAGGGGTCTAATGTAGAACTGAGAGAAAGGGAGAGTAACAAAACTCTGGAAATTAGTTTAATGAAGTACTTCTTGATATCAGAAAACACTTTTTTTTCAGTTCTTATGAAGCCAAAGAAACACACTACTTAACACTCATCCGATTAAGATGCTCTGTTGATTTATCACACAATGGTCCCTCGTTTATACTCAAACTGAGAAGCCCTTGAGGCCCCTTTGTGGGTGGAGGTTCTGATTCTGTGTGAGGAACCGAAGTGCAGTTGGTTTTCCTGGACAGGATTGTGGAACTGGGATTTCGACATTCTAGAGGTTCCTCTGAGATGAAGGTCTACGTACGTGGGCTGGCATCACAAATTTCTGCCAACTCCTTCTCCATCTGAGCCGCCAGCCTCATGGAAAAGTTCCTTTCACTTCTTGAATTTTATTCAATGAAGGATTAGAAGGCCTGGAAAGAAGTCAGAGGCCCAACACTGTGGCAACCAGGGAAGTGAAAATGAGAAACAAAGATTGACTTTAATTTATATTCCATTCTGCCTTCCAGGAATATTAAATGATATTAAGTAAAATAACAACCCCCCCCAATATTAACCTGATCCACTTTCTATGTTCAGGTACATCCAGTTCCTTCACAAGATAAAAGAGAAGCCAGAGCAACATTTATTCAGAAAGACTATTCAGCAATCCTTGCTGGTATTTTGGCTGAATGTTTAGCAAATGGGTTCCCACAGAGTACAGACCAGTGGGGAGGTGGGGCTCACAGTGAAAGCATTAAGATAAGTTCCTCCAGAAAGAAACAGGAAAATGACACTATTTGTGTATGAGTGGCATGGAATACAACAGAGACTTTATCCCCCAGCCCAGATTGTAGCCCTGCTTCTCTCAAGACTCCCAACCCATTCTTGCCTATCAGGTCTTGCCTCTAAATGGGACTTGGAGGCAAGGATGGGGGATTGGTTACTGTTGCTTGATTTGGCTCTTGTAAATAGAGCAATCCCTACTTTAGAAGAAAGTAGCATTGCTCAGGGCAAAAGTGTTGGAATGAGCCTCGGTTACTCTTCTTTTTATATCTCATTCCCAGTCCACATTCATATCCTATCAGAGCCATGTTCAAAAGTTATTCAGTTCCTCTATCCCAAATCAGGTGAACCACAATATTTATTCAATATCAATAACTATGTATGATGATGAGGAGAGTAATGGTACAAAAGAGAAAACAAATCAGTAGCAGGAATATTTTTAAGAGATGTCTTGCAAGAAATCAGTTTATTTACTGTGAGAGCTGGTTCTTCCAAAACCAAAGAGTGGGTCATGGGAAAGGCAGGGGTCAACTCAGACTGTCATGTGCAGAAGCTGCTGTCCACAGATTTTCTTCCTTGTGGCACATATAAAAAAGATCATAAGCAACCAGTATTGGCAGAGCTTAGTAGGAATGTCATCTGACTCAGCCTCCATAGAAAGCAACCTGAAGATTGCTCATAAAAATAATACAAGAACTTCCACATGACACAGCAATTCCACTTCTTCATATCTGCCTCCAAAACAAAAACATTAGTTTGAAATGATAAATACACATGATAAATACACACCTGTGTTTGCTGTAATGCATAAATGATATCCAGGATATGGAGACAATATAAATATCCAGTGTCAGACGAATAGATAAAGATGTTGTACGCATGCACAATGGAATTCTGTGCATTGCTAAGAAAAGATAAAATTATACAATTTGCTGCGATGTGGTTATTCCCACTTCTCTGTGAAATATAGTAAAACAAAGCAAGGAAAAAGACATGGAACAATGGTAATTCTTGAATTTGGGTTACAATAGATTATCACACTCTGTGAGGAGGGGGAAAAGTAAAAAGGATTGCTAGTAAAAAATAAGAATGACTTAAAAAATAAGAGTGACTGAGTGATAGTACTATGGGCAGGGCACTTGCCTTGCACATGGCTGACCTGGGTTCAGTCCCAGGCACCCCATTCCTCCAAGAATGCCTAGAGTAATTCTTGAGTGCAGAGCCAATAGTAAATCCTGAGCATCCCCGTGTGTGACCCAAAAACAAAACAAGAGGGGAAGTGGGGAATGAAGACATCACGTACCAGAACTTATGGGACAGAGGAGAAATTGTACTAAGGGAAATTCATAGCACTATTGGTATGTATCAGGAAACAAAAACTGGCATACATAAATGATCTAACTTCACATTTCAATAAAACAGAAAAAGCACAAGTTTTCTAGCTAGAATGGACCACATCATATGGTTTCTGCCCAGGACTGTATTATGGAACTAGTAGGAGAAATGCACAGATATTTTATTTTAATAGAACTTTACAGAGAATAGAAGTCCTCCCTAGAAAACATGGATATAGACTATCTTGGCCTAAGTGTGCATATATTAGCACAAGAGTGGCAGCAGTAGAAAGTAAGTGATACACCTGTGTTGCAGGACTCCTAAGGGCCGCTGCATCTGCTCTGGATTGCCTCCCGAAAATCACTCCGTAGATAAGGGGTAGTCTAAATGTGACAGTTTATCTGACCATGTATGCTGTACTAGCTGGTATAAATATTCTCCCATGCTATCACAATCATCGTGGGACTAGCTAGATCTTACCAGCATATTAGCCTGGCCACGTAAGGACACCTAAGTAATTAGACCAGAGAGAAATGCTGTTTGCTTCCAAACAAACAAGCATGGCTCCCTGATAAAATATAAAACTACAATGAAGTAGAGGAGACTTGTGAAGGCTTGGAGAAATATTTAACTGGCATTGGTGTTGATCTTTGGTACAGTGACCTGCCATCTCAGAAACCCCCCTTCTCTACATTTCAAAGGCATTCCGGCTCAAAACATTAGCACAGTAAAGGCCCTAGGTGAGATGCAGGGAGGGACTACCAGAGGGCATTGGACCCTCCCTGCTTCCCATAACAATGGGAGGAAGGTCTGAGTTGCTGGGGGTATAAACTTGCCGGTTCCCGCTCTCCCGGGCTTCTTCTTCCCGGTGGGATCTCGCCTTGTGAGCGTTTATTCCCCTTGGAAGTTTCACACGTGGTGGTCGCCATCTTGGCCTACACGTGGCTGGGGGTTCTAGCCTGGAATCCTAAGCATCGGGTTTTTCCTTTTGCTGATTTGTATGCCTGAACCTGTGATAAGTAAAGTCTTTTAAAACCTCATCGGATCCCTGAGTGTTCATCCATTCCTCGCCGGCTTCGGAGGTAGAAGGGAACTTCGCTTCCCGGCACTGTCGGGGGACCCCGGCGGAGCGCCCGACACACCTGTCATGTCCCATAGCGATGTCAGGGTCAACAGTGAGGTACATAGATGCCAGTGGTGACGTGGACAACCTGGGTGCGTGGTATGTTCTCCTGCTAGTTTTGTGCTAAGTACACTCCTCAACAATCACACAGGGACAAACTTGCCTTTTGACACGCTTCCAGAATGTCTCCCCATCACTAAACATGATGTCATGGGGAAAGAAAGGAAGATGAGTTATTTTAGCAAGGTCTGTTTGTACAGATTTCTCTCAGTCTCTGGTGATAGGAATGTTCTTTTCCTCCTGGTATGGGAAGAACATCTTTCACATGGGAGGTTCACTTCCTGTTTGGAGAAGAAAAGAAACAGTCGGACTGTCCTTTGGCACCTGCTGTTCTCTCCATGCTTGTGATTCAAAATAATCAACATGCAAAAGTGGCATATTTGGATATTTGGGGTGGTGTGTTCTGAATCCCATCACTAGTTTTTGTTCACTAATATTTTACTAAAGCCTGACAGTATGTGGCATGGAGTAGAGACTCAGGAAGTACAGTGATAGGAGTGACAGAAGGGAGGACAGTGGGAGGAGGCAGGCAGAAATGGCCACAGGGGAAGCGAGGTGTGTCCATGCACTAAAGGAAGACCCTTCTTGTTGGTTTACTGAAGCCAAAATATTCTGCAAAGAATTGGAGTATGTTCCAGTTTATCTGTTTAGGGAAATGTCAGTCTATAATCAGCCTTATTTTTTTCCTCTCCCACAGGGGAAAGTCATCCAGAGTCAGTGAGTTCTATTGGATTAGTGAGCAGATTCCGACTAAATGAGTATTGTCCTTTCTAGGACATTAGTTAATTTCTGCTCTCACTGAAATTCTAGAAAATATGGAAATTTAGCTAAAGTTCTTTGAGATAAACTCTCTTTGTAAAAATCTGTGATTTCTGATAATGGTAGTTTCAGGATACAACATTCCAACACTACATCCTCTACCAGTGTCCACCATTGCTCAGAGCCCCCAGCTGCCATCACCTGTCCCCCACCTTATCCTTGGAAGCACACTTCCGTAGACCTGTTCTCATGTTCTGTTGTCTTTGACCACTGATATTCCCTCACTCTGTGTCTTGATATCCCATGTACAAGAGATCATTCTGTATCTGACCCTCTCCTCTGGCTGAATTCACATAGAATTATACCCTCTAATTCCATCTACATGGTGACAATTTCATGACTTCATCTTTATTTTAGCTGAGTAGTAATCCATTGTATATACCACAGTTTCTATATCCACTCATCTTATACACTTGGGTTGTTTCCAGACCTTGGCTATTGTGAATAGTGCTGCAGTAAACAGGAGTACAAACGTCTTTTCAAAATAGTATTTTGAACCCTTGGGATAGATGCCGGGTCTACTACTGAAATTGCTGGGTTGTATTAAAACTCAAGGGCACCGGATGACAGCACACCTGGTACAACGTTTTCCTTGTACACGGCCAACCTGGGTTGGATTCCCGAATCTCATAGTCCCCCGAGCACCGCCTTGAGTAATTCCTGAGCAAAGAGCCAAAATTAACCCTTGTGCATCGCCGGTGTGATCCAAAAAGCAAAAAAAAAAAAAAAAAAAAAAAAGGAAGAAACTCAATAGAGACTATCTTTAATTCTTTGATTAATAATATATTAGATTCATTATCTTCTAGATTTCCTTTAACAATTATAAGTTCAATTATAACAATTTTCTTTAAACATTTTCCAAGTCTCTCCAGCAGTGCTTGGAGCCCAAGGCCACTCCTGAGCAACATCCTGTGTGATTCTTTTCTTCTATAACCCACGTTCGTACATTTTGAACACTTCTTTTTTTTTTTGCTTTTTTGGGTGACACCTGGCAATGCTCAGGGGTTACTCCTGGCTCTGCACTCATAAATTACTCCTGGGGGCCGGGCGAAGCCTAGCGGGTAGGGCGCTTGCCTTCGCCGGCCTATGCCGGCCTGGGTCGTCCGCCATGGCCCGGCGCCGGAGTTTCCTGAGTGCGGCCAGGACTCCCTGGCTGCGGTGCCCAAAAGCAATAAAAAATAAATAAATAAATAATAAATTCTCCTGGCAGTGCTCAGGGGACCAGATGGGATGCTGGGGATTGAACCCGAGTCAGCTTCGTGCGTGCAAGGCAAATGCCCTACCCACTGGACTATCACTCCGGCCCCATTTTGACCACTTCTATCCCACCATTCCCCCTCCTCTAACTACAACCAATGAGCTCTCTGTGAGTAAGGTCATATAGCATTTTATGTTTTACATCTAGTGAAGTCATGTGACCTCCAACAGTACTTAAGGAGAAGAGATATAAAGAGGAGCAAATAAAACATGAGGAGGAAAAAATATCACTGTCACTGTATCGCTGTCTTCCCGTTCATCAACGATTTGCTCGAGTGGGCACCAGTAACATCTCCATATGTCCTGTCTCATGCTAGTAGAGCCCAAGGGCATCTGCTTGCTCCAGGAACATAAAGAGCCTCAAACCATTCCATTGGGTCATGGGACTGAGGTATATAATTGGATAGAGAACAAATATACCCTATCCTAAACATATACATAAAAGAGGTTATTCAGGAAAGAAAGAGGAAAAAAATGGAGGAAAAAAATAACACATAGTTGAAACCTGGATTCAGCTGTTCTTGAGTATTTTAATGAGTCACCTAAAACCTAAAGTATAGAATGTTGAACTTATTTGGACTGCAAATACGTAATTGCAAATAAATATCTATTGTACTTTTTTAATTGTTGAGTTGTAGAGGGTTGGAGTCTAAGTTGTTGGAGGAACCAAGACAAGAGAGGAGCAGGAGGACCTGGCGGTGAGAAACCGAGGGATCAGGCAGTCTGGGCTTCCATAAGGCTGTAGGAACAGGGAGAAATAAAGGAGACAGATGGAAGGAGATTGTGTCGGAAGAATAACCATTGGAGGTTGAATGTTTCTATTCTAGGTTTCATTAAACTCCCTGTTTATTTCAAAGTTAATACACTGTTTTAATCACTGTAACTCTGGAGCACTTTTACCTTTTAACATGTCTAGCTTGTGGCATATATAAAAAGACTGGAAACACCCACGTTAGTGGAGATGTCATCCTTATTCACTATTGGAGGAAATATCATCTATGGAAAACAGTATAGAGATTCCTCAAAAAAGTAACAATGGAACTCCCATAGGACTCGGAAATTCTACTTCTTGGCATCTACTTCCAAAAATACAAAAACATTCGTTTGAAGAAATATATGTACGCCTATGTTCATTGTAGCACTTAATACAATAGCTAAGATATGGAAACAAATGCCCGATAACAGGTGAACAGATACGTGTGTGTGTGTGTGTGTGTGTGTGTAAATTAGTACTTCATGGCTGTAAGAAAACATGAAAGCAGACAGTTTGCTGCAACTTAGACACAACGGGAGAGTATGACGTTAAGTGAAGTAAGTCAAAGGGAGAAGAACAAATCCCAGATGCTCTCACTCATCTGCGGCATACAGAGAGACAAAACAAGTGAATAGAAAGCTGTCCAACAATGACAAACCCTTTGTCTTGGATTACAAAATTGGTTGAAGTATGGTGGGGGTTAGAGGATAATGATCAGACCAGAGGTGAAATAAGGATAATGGTGGATGGTCTTGGGCACTTTGGGGGAGGGTAGTGTAGTACTTTTGTACATCATTAATGTAAACTCTAACACTCTTTAACCATGTTACTTAAACTATAATTAAAAATTAAGTTAAAAGTAAATAAATTGCCTGGCCCATGAGGCCTTGTTTTTATTTTCTTCCTCTTCCCTTCCCTGTCTTTTTGCAGTGCATTCTCAAGACTCTGATGAGAGCAGGGAACAAGCATAGGGCATCCTTTTCTATACCACTGTTCCCCACAGCCACACTATAGGCTCCCCTTCCGAGCCAGCTCCTGTCCCTTCCTACAGGATGTTCTCTGTAGGAAGGGCTTATGTGTCTCCACTCAGATGGTGTCTAGATGACCTCCAGGCTTCCTTCCAACTCTGAGAGTCTCTGATTGTGTGAGTTATTGTAGATATTCCTTTCCTTTATGTCCCGACCCACATCTTTTCAGAGGTGTACCAGCATGAGACAGAAAAAAGTAACTCCATCACCATTCACTTGATCACTTGATCACTTGAATCCCATTATTCATCGATTTGCTCGAGCGGGCGCCAGTAACATTTCCATTGGACCCTTATCACGTGCCAATGTAGCCCAATGGCATCTGGTTGATTTAGGAATATGAAGAGCCTCAAACCGTTCCTTCAGGGTCTTGACAAGGAAGTCTGACCATCTTGTAGGTGGGCGGCCACGTGATCTTTTGACATCTCCGTGGGATCCAGTCGGTAATGGCTCTAGTCCAGCGGTTGTCTCCAAATCGCATTACATGTCCAGCCCATCTGATTTTCGATGCCTTGGCAAACGAGACAGCGTCCCTGATTCTGGAATAGCGACGGAAGTCAGAACTCTGGATTCCTTCTCTCACTTGAGTGAGGCGTGGTATTCCAAGCATAGCTCTTTCGATTCCTCTCTGGGAGACCTGAATAGCATTCTCATCCTGCTTTCTTAGGGCCCAGGTCTCTGAGGCCTATGTTAATGCAGGCAGAACGGTGGAGTCAAAAGAGATGTGCCAGGAGGTTCTCTGTCCTTTTAGCTATTTCTTCAATATTTTTTGAAGGCATTCCATGCCGCTCTCTTCCTCCTGAGCAGCTCAGGTTTTAGGTCATTCATTATGTTGACTTCTCTACCTAGGTACACATAACTGCTGCATTCAGAGATGTTTGTTCCATTGAGAGTGTATCACCAGTGCTGTCTGTGCCCGTGAGCTCCTGATGCCTGTAAAGGTATGATCTCTTTGTAAAAGGATGACCTGAATTGTGTTTTGGGAGTCCAAAGACACAATGCAGAAAATATATCAGCACTGCTATGTTCATTGCTGTACTGTTTACAGTAGCCAAAATTTGGAACAAAACCATGTTCCCAAGAACAGATGATGGGACATATACATGATGGACTACTATGAAGCCTTAAGGAAAGATGAAGTCATGCAATTTGCTGATACATGGATGTATCTGTAGAGTGTTATGTTGATTGAAGTAAGTCAGAGGGATAGAAACAGATTCAGAATGATCTCTTATACATGGAATGTAAATAAACTGTACAGGGAATATCAAGCATCCACGGCAATATAAACAAAGGGATGGAGAACTAATATTTTGTAGCAAGCTTGCTACTGGGGTGAGATTTGGGGAGATCAGTTAGGTAAGGGAATACTGGAACAATCTATAGGGGAAAGTGACTGCCTCAGAGGCAGGTTTGGGGGGGGGGAGGAAAACTGGGGATATGGGTGAAGGGTAGTGGACACTGGGGAAGGGATTGGTGTTGGAACATTGTAAGACTAAAACTCAATGAAAAATATCTTTGTAAGTTCATCCCAGTGTGATTCAATTAAAAAAAATTTAAGCATCATTTGATTACTTCTTGCTGGGGTGTTGAGATTAACACTGACAGATCTAAGCACTAAATACATGTTCCTAATCATTGTCTGTTAATTTTTTTTAGCTAGAGAAATTCTGAAATGCCTCCAAGAAGTAATAGCTATTTAATTACCACTGACTTGGTAGGATCACAAGTTACAAATGTACTTGCAGAAACCCAGAAGTAGCTTATCCCAATCAGATACTTTGATTTGAATTAGCTTTGAGGCATGCCTAAGACTTACGTTGGATAATTTCAACTTTATATGTGTCAACCAGATTGACCAGAGATCGAGGCCAAATTGAGGATACAATCTTATGTAAAAATCAAAGTTACATAACCACATCATCTCATTAGCAAAGAGAAGCAACAGAATTACAACATGCCACTACCGTTTACATGAAGGAACTCAGCTCTGGACAGCCATCTCAGCAAAAAATATGCTCAAACATAGCCAGTAAGACAACTAATGAAAACTGGAAATAACGTTGAAGTAAAATTCAAGAAGCATTCATGGAGGTTTTAGGCAAAGGTGATCTGGTACTGCTGCAGTTCCCCTGAGCTCTGCAAGACCCTGGAAACTTTAGCTTGTAATTCTGCACAGGTGTTCTCTTCTGCAGCCTTTTCCTTAGGCAAAATCTTGCAGCCTTCTGCCTGAGACATTGGTGCCCCCTAGACTTTCCATGAGCTCTTGGCTTTGTTCAACTTTTTCTTTCTTTCGATTTTTTTTTTTTTGCTTTTTTTGGGTCATATCCGGCAATGCTCAGGGGTTACTCCTGGCTCTGCACTCAGGAATTACTCCTGGCGGTGCTCGGGGGACCATATGGGACGCCGGGGATCGAACCTGGGCCAGCATAGGCCGGCCGCGTGCAAGGCAAACGCCCTACCCGCTGGGCTATCGCTCAGGCCCCTTTCTTTCGATTTTTAAATTAAACTTTAAGCACCATGATTTACAGAGTACAATTTTTTTTCACAATATACTTTAAAACTTTCATCATTCAACCCCAATCCCACCACCAGTGTGCTCCCACCACCACCAAAGACACCCATTGCCCATCCCACCCCCATCACCATACCTGCTCCCTTCACTGTCACTGTATCACTGTCTCTCCGTTGTTCATCGATTTGCTCAAGCAGGCACCAGTAACATCTCCATTCGTCCTGTTGCAAGCAAGTGTAACCCAAGGGCATCTGCTTGCTCCAGGGACAGGAAGAGCCACAAACCACTCTTCAGGTCATGGAATTGAGGTCCAAAATTGTTACTAGTTTTCCTTAGCCGGCATTAATTATACTATTACAGCACATATATGGTAATGGTATTGATGCAGTCATAACCTTTTTTCTGGTTGTTACGTGTGAATTTGACCCATCTCTGTTCTTGCATTCATTTACTGAATTTATAGTACATAGTGGGTTTCTCTACTTAACCCCAAATCCACCAATTCTGCAACTACAGATAACACTTATTTCAAAATTTTGCAATCACTGTTTGAGCCTATCCCAAGCATAATCTATTTTGTATTAAATGTTATATCTGATTAGATAAATATGGTGGAAAACGACATTCTTAGAGGAAAGTTTGTTAAATCTTTAAATTAAAGTTTGTTAAACCTTTAAATTAAATCTTTAAATTAAATCTCACAGTGGACCAATAGGGTCATTTGAACCCACTGTATAAGAAGTTACTGATAAGTTCTTAGAGGACAGACATTGTGACTACACATCTGTGATTGAGTGGCCTGTCGAATGTGATGTGGTACATGGGACATCAATAAGTTAGTTTTTGAGAATCTCTGCCATTTAGGAGCTTTTGTGGATCAGTTACTGACTGCAACCACCAGGAGTTCTGGAGATGGGGTCTGGGAAGACCCATCCCAGCCCAAGAAAGTCAGAAGAATTATAGTTGCAGCCTCCTGCATACCTTGTTTGAAATCAGCTTTTCTCATGGGTGGAGCTCTAAGGAGCACTGAAGTCTAGCCTTGAAAATGGCAGAGATTGTGGATCATAGAGGCTTTCCTGCTTCCTGGGGCTATAGACAGGTCTGGAGTAGAACCCATTCACCCCAAGGGCCCCCCCCCGCAAGGTCAGTCTCTGCTGGGGGGGGGGCGGGGACACAAACTGGAAGCATCTCTGTCGACTCGTGGATCTTTAAATGGGGAGGGGACCAGAACCTGTTCACCACCCAGGGGCGCTGCATGGTTAGCGTCTTGGGATAAACCTTGTTCAGGTTTCTCCAACACCAAAAGTCCTTAGTAACCTACCTGTTGTCATAAGTAAATTACTAAGGAAGGAGAACCAGAAGCTGGAGCGTGATATCAAGAAAAACTGTGTTTTCCAGATGAGAAAAGGTGCAGAATTCTTCATAACTTTTCACCCTAACAGTGAGTGAATTTGGGGCCGGAGCGATAGCCCAGCGGGTAAGGCGTTTGTCTTGCACATGGCCGGCCCATGCCGGCCTGGGTTCGATCCCTGGCATCCCATATGGTCCCCTGAGCACTGCCAGGAGTAATTCCTGAGTGCAGAGCCAGGAGAAACCCCTGAGCATTGCCAGGTGTGACAAAAAAAAAAAAAAAAAAAAAAAAACAGTGAGTGAATTTATCCACTGACTTCCATCCCACAATGGTTGAAGTTGCTGGGAGAAACATGGACTCTCCTATGCTTTGGGGATCCTTCCCTATATGTTGAGCTTGGCCCCAAAGTGTTAGAAGAAACTCTAGAACAGAACACTGAAGAATGAGACCTTATTCTGGAAAAAGATGCTCTATGTGAGAATCTGGGCTCAGAGAGGGTAACTGTCCACTACAGCCAAGGCTGAGATCAGAGGTGGGCTGTGAGGACCATAGGTGTAGTTTTCACATCATGCCTGCATTGCTGAGCCTCTCTTGCAGTCAGATTGCAGTCTTGTGACTATTGGTTCCACAGGGAGAACACTGTCCTGGAGATAAGTTCACTCACTCAGATCATGTGACTGAAGACAAAACTAGGTTGTACTGAGGCTGATACGTTTTGGATTGTTTATTACTATGGTATATCCTAGCATTGAATCAGAGACCATGTTCCTTTCAAAACAAGAAAACAACCACGATAAAGAAAGGCAGACATTTTTTCCAAACTATGGGAAAATCCACGCTATTAGTGAGTCAAAATGAATAAGAAGAGAGACAACTTAATTTTCTGCTTTATGTTTCTCATTAAACTTAATAGAGCAAACAACAACATGTTTTGCTATGCACAAATACTTAACTTTTATGCTATCTTTTTTAGTCAGTTTCACTTTGTATCTTATCATAAATCATAAATTAGTATGTACGTCAAAGTAGAAAATTTCTTGCCCACTAAATAGGACTCACACTGACAGAGCGATTGGTTGGAAGGGCTATACATACTAAACAAATACAATTGGTCACATGTTCAGTGTGCTTAGTACACGAAGAACCATGATTCATGTCCTTCACTCTTTAGGGGATAATTATATAGAGACTCAGTCTGTTAGTAATTTAGGAGAAAATTCCCAGTTTGAACTATCACAATAGTGATAAGGTTCTTTTTCTTGATACTTAATTTTTGGCCATAGAGTTGTTGAGTTAGTAGGCCAGGTACATTGCTCTCCTCCCTTGGGACCTGCCGACCCTGGGTCTTGTTAGTCATAATCAGCTATTCTTCTTGATTTGGCCATTATTCTTTTACAAAGAAATATGGAAATTTTGTTATAAATTGAAAAATTCCAGAGAGGAAAAAGTTTCCATAATCCAACAGTTAAAGACTGAACTTAACATCCAGCTAAATGTGACATAAACTCAAGAATGTGTAGTGCATTGCGGAGTGCTACCAGCCTTAGAAGGTTGAAGTGGCAAGACTTTGATCTGTTGGCTGTGTCTGCACTCATGGAATAGGAAAGACTCCTATCCTGCACTGTCTGGTCAAACAGCTGGTATGGCTGGAAGCTAGGCTGGGTGTGGACTCTGGGACACCCAAAAACTAAAACGGTTTCTTCACTGAAGATATTCATAAGCAAGCAGGGACAGTAATATGAACATTTTTAATGCAAGACAGTTGTGAGAGAAAGCTAAATGAAAGTAATGCAGAGGACTTAGAAAACCCTAATTCTACTGATTTGTTCAAGGGAAGATGGATGGAGGGACAGCTAAGAAAGAGAAAGGAAGCCTCAGCAGGGCATGAAGATGTGGCTAGAGCTTAGCTGTAGAAGCAACAGCCACTGAAGTTAAGAAGTCAGCTCACAAAGAGCTAATGAATGTGAACTGATCCTCTGGCAATGAGAAGTCATTTGAGCCAGAACTATACTATATAGACCAGCAAATTTAAAAAAGAAAAAAAAAAACAACACTGATACACACGTGAAGGATGAAGCTAAGGAGAGAGCACCAAAACAGGAAAACTAATGAAAAAGTTATTGCATCCAGGTCTGGCCAAAGGAGATAATGGCTTACAATAGACCTGTGACAGATCTTCAGGACAACAGGAAGTGGGTACCTCGGAAACAAAACCCACCAGACCTAGGGAGATTGGAGGAAGGGGGAGGCTGATATTCTGTCCGTGTGGATGATGGTAGCTATGTGGGAGAGGAAACCGGGGGGCCGGGGGGAGGGGGCAAGGAAAAAAAAGGCTTGTGCGGGATGGGAGAAGACAGAACAGAGGAAATGAGTTTCATTTTGGTCACTCGAGCTTGAAATATCTGCAGGAGATAAGGAGCACATCCAGTTGGGGTGCAACTTGACACTTCGAAAGTGTTAAGCTTGATATGGGCCTTTAGCATCATCAGTAAACACGTGATAGATCAACCCTGGGGTCACTCAGGGTAAGAGGCCTGTAAGGAAGGTAAGACTCATGTAAGGTGTGAAACAGAGATGAGAGATAGAACAAAACCACTGAGAACACCAGACTGTAAGGGGCATATGGACATGGAAGGAAACTGAAAAGCAAGTGAGAGTGAGGGAGAGAGAGAGACAGGGGAGAGAGAGAGAGAGAGAGAGAGAGAGAGAGAGAGAGAGAGAGAGAGACAAAGTTAGAAACTTTGAAAATCCCATTTCTTCTTGCACAGAGTTATCCATACCACACAGGAAAATGCCCAGTTCACAGTTGTCACAGGAAGAAATAAATACATGGATAGAGCGGTTGTCATAAAGATAAGGAGTCATGCATGGAAGAATCACACTAGAAGAATGTGAAGAGGGCAGTGACGCAAGAGAACGGAGTGTTCCCAGATGAATGGTCTCTTCAGCCAGAAGCACCAGGACCGCCTCAGCCACCCAGTCCTGACTGGCACCTTGGAGCCTCTGCTTCCAACACAGGGTGTGGTCTCCCTGCTACTGAACAGGGACACTCCTTCCATTGTTCCTCTCACTGCAGTTCTGCCAACTTCCATTCAGATGTTCTATAACTGTATGGCTGCCCTTAATTCAGTCCCCCATTCTTTGGGAACCTGCCGTGATAGATACTGCTGTGTAATAACTGCTCTAAAGTGTAATGATTGCACACAACACCCATTTTGTTTTCTCACAGTCTGTAGACCTAGGCATCTGGGTGTGGCTTAGCTGGGATTCCAGGGTTCAAGGTCTCTCAAAAGACCACAACTGGGGGCCAGAGAAATAGTACAGCAGGTAAGGTGCTTGCCTTGCACACAGCTTTTTCAGGTTCAATCCCCAGCATCCCATATGATCCCTCTCCTTAGCACTGCTAGGAGTGATTTCCTGAATGCAGAGTCAGGAGTAAACCCTACATACACCTCCAGGCATGACCCCAAAACAAAACAAACAAACAAACAAAAAGACCAAAGTCAAGTTTCAATTGTGGCAAGACTTGTTTCTAATACTTTCCTAATTGTGGCTGACAGAATCAAATATTCAAGAGCTGTTGAATTGAAAGCCCCAGTTCACTTATCTGTAACAATAGGCGCCCTCAATCCCTTACTACATGCGCCTCTCTAACCAGATCATCCACATCATCATAAACAACAAGAGGGAGTCAGCTGGTAAGACTGAAGTCACAACTTCCGTAACCTAATCGTTTCATCGTTGCTGTAGTCACTGAATTATAGACAAGTCACCTGATTCAGCCCACACTCAAATAAGCTATACATAGCTGTGGAATGAGGCTATTTCAGAAATCAATCTATCAAAGCTTCCAAGAACCTCCATTTCTTCCCCACATTGAACATCCCTTTTGCTGAGCGTAACTCTTCTCTAACAGTCTTTGTGCCTACTTTGATTTTTTTCCAGGTTGAAAATTCTTGTAATATTACATTTTTCCAGTATTAATTAAGCTAGTGCTTATATAATGCTAACTACATGCCAGGCTTGACATGAACTTTATAGGGACTTTACAGATATTAGCTTATTTACTCCTCACATAAATGCTCTGAAGTAGATACTCTAGTAACTCACTTTACAGACAAAGAAATTGAGTTTCAGATTAACATCTTGTCAAAGATTATAAAGCTATTTATTGGTAGAATTGAGATTCAAGATCCAAGAGTCTAAAAAAAAAAAGATCCAAGAGTTTGATTCTAGAATTCCTACCGCTTACCATAATGGTATTTTACAATTCATATATCAACTGGATACCATGTAGTCCAGTCTCAGTGTGATATTATACTAAGAAAAAACACTAAAGATATATGACAGAGCTGGAGATATCATAAAGTTATAAGGCACGTGCCTTGCATACCACCTACCCTAGTTTAATTCCCAGCACTGCATATAATTCCCCCATATACTGGCAGTGCCGATCCCTGAGCCCCCCAAAACACAAACTAAAGCCAAACCAAATAAGAACATTAAGAACATGGAGTAGGTCTGAGAGATACTAGCCCTACTAGTAGAGTAGTACGAGTAGATACTACTCACTGTACAGTGAGTAGTATGAGTGAGTAGAGCATTTGCCTTGTACATGGCCAACCTGGATTTGATCCTTGGCATCCCATATGGTCACCAAGCACCTCCAGGAGTAATTTCTGAGTGAAGTGTCAGGAGCAACCCCTGAGCATCACTGGATGTGATAAAAATAAATAAATAAATAAAAACTCAGAAAAAATAACAATGAGTAAACAAAATGCAAATGCTCAGATTTAATTTGCATGAAAATAGATTTAATTTATTATAGCCCATAGTATTCCATCGTTTCCAGATTTTGGCTACTGTGAGTAGTGCTGTATGAGCATAGGAGTACAATGTCTTTTTTTTTTCTTTTTGGGTCACACTCTGTTACTTCTGGCTCTGCACTCAGGAATTACTCCTGGCAGTGCTTGGGGGACCATATGGGATGCTGGGAATTGAACCTGAGTTGGACACTTGCAAGGCAAACACCCTCCTTGCTGTACTATTTCTCTGGCCCCTGCAATGTATTTCTCAATAGTGTTTTTGAGCCCTCGTGGAATAATGCAAGAAGTGGAATTTCTGGGTGATACGGAATATCAGTTGTTACTATATTGGTAACAGTATTACAAATCATAAATCCTAAAAAAGTTTTAAGTACTTTTCATAAGGGCTAGAACAATAGTACAGTGAGACGGAAGCTTTCCTTGAATGTGGTAGACCTGGGTTCAGCCTCTGGCACCCTGTGAGATCCCCTGAGTCTTGCCAGAAGTGATCCCTGAGTGCAAAGCCAGGATTAAGCCCTGAGTATCACCAGGTATGGCCCTGCCCTGCCCCTAACAAAGCAAAAGTGCATTCATCTTGTCAAATGCTTTCTCTGCACCAATTGATATGATCATATGGTTTTTATTTTTCTCTTATTGATATGATGTATCATGTTGATTGACTTGCGGAAGTTGAACTATCCTTGCATTCCCAGGGTGAATCCTAGTTGGTCATGATTTGTTGTATGATTTTTTTTTTAATGAGTCTTTGGATTATGTTTGCTAGTATTTTGTTGAAGATTTTTTTTCTTTTTTTGGGTCATACCCAGTGATGCTCAGGGATTACTCCTGGCTCTGCACTCATGAATTACTCCTGGCGGTGCTGGAGAAACCATATTGGATGCTGGAGATTGAACCGGGATTGGCATGAGCAAGCCAAACACTCTACCTGCTGGACTATCTCTCTGGTCCTGAAGATCTTTGCATCTGTGTTCATTAGGGATTTGGTCTGAGGTTTTCTTTTTTTGTGATGTCTCTGTATGCTTTGGGTGCCTCATAGAAAAAGTGCATTTCAGACTGCTGGTGGGTGGTAGGGAAACTGGGGACACTGGTTGAGGGAACTGATACTAGTGAAGGGACTGATGTTAGAACATTGCATGCATGAAACTCAATCATGAATAATTTTGTAAATCATGGTGCTTCAATAAAAATATATTTTTAATAAAAGATAAATTCAATTCATATACTTCAACAATGTGTTCTTCATTTCAGGGCCTTTCTTTTGCCAAGTCTCCCTTTCAAATGTCCCAGAAAGACTTGAAAGACAGTATGTGCTTTGATTCAGGTTTCCCTGACTTGATCCTTGGTGCTATACGATACATTGAGCACCACCTGGAATGGTTTCTGAGCACTAAACCAAGAGTAGCCATAAGCACTGCCTCTGTGGTCCCCAAAACAAACAACAGTAAAATGTCCCCTGAAACCCAGCCCAAACTAATTTTTGGCACTCTACTTTGCTCTCTTTTAAAAATTTCCCATTTCCTTCCCTTTAGTTGCTATTGCAATAACTGTGTATTGCACAAACCCATTTGAAGAATTCCACTCCCTGGTTGTTGTGCTCAAATATGTCTTAGTGGCAGTGCTCACTGGGGTCGCAGCTGACTGCGGTGCTAGCACACTTTGTTGTAATGCACATGGGGGTTGCACACTTTAGTGATACTGGTACACACTTGACTGTGGTGTGCTGGATATCACATGCCTTGTTTGCTGCTGGAGACCCCAAAGGGCTGCTGGGATAAAACTCCCAGTCCCAAGCCTCCAAGGCAGATGGTTTGCCACTAAGCTGCCCCCACTAAGCCGTCCCATAGGATTGCCCTGTAAAATCCTGGAATTTACCTAGTCATCTAGATTTACCCTCTTTCATTTTGTCCAACTCTCTCTCTCTCTCTCTCTCTCTCTCACACACACACACACACACACACACACACACACACACACACACACACATCCCAGTACACAGAATGCTCCTTAGAGAAGAGGGGAGAGGGCTAAACTGAGCAACAAAGAGAAAATTCTCTTCAGCAGAGGTGGATATGGAATAAAGGACAGTGACCAGGAACCACCAGTCAAAGAGCCTTGTCTTTGTCATGTCCCAAGCAGTGCCCAATTTCCTGCTAAGCCCTTGTCATGCAGATAAGATTGCCAAGCACTACTGCTGGCAGCAGAACTGTGGCCTGGGGGTGCCAGGGAAGCTTTCTTCTCAAATCTCACTCATCTACTGTTTCTTTTTTTTTTTTTTTTTGCTCGGCCCTCTCTTTTCTTGAAGCCGCCAAGGAGGTGCAAGTCCAGGGAGGACCACAGGGAGGACCACAGAGACGGAGAGGCTCTCCCAGTCACACAGCCCTGCTGCCCAGCAGTGTTGTGCTTCCAGACTGGATTCTGTTTACCGGAAAGTTGTAAGAGCTGATTTGGGAATGATGACGTACTTGAACTTTGTTTTCTTTCAAAGTAAAACAAAGAAATTAACTCATTTTTGAGGAGGGGGAAATTGTTGGAGCCACAGCTGGGGTTGCTCAAGGAACGCTGCTGGCTCTGTGCTCAGGTGGTACCACACGTGGCACCACACATGGTATTGGAGCCTCAAACCAGGCTCAGCAGCATGCAAAGTGCCCTAAACCTCGTTCTCTCTCTGGACCAGGAGCCAGCTCAGAAATCCCATAGTCATTATCGGAGCAAAGTTTCTGCAGTAGGTTCCTCTGGCCTCTTCCTGCCCTTTGCCCAGGCCAGGCATGGCCATGCACATTCCACAGCTCACGTTTCACCTGAAGTCACTCACCGTGGTCTGGTCATTTCTCTACTGAACCACTTTCGCTGCCTCCAAAGTTCTCACACTACTTGTCTTTCTCCTCCTCAACCTACTTCACACACTGCTGCTGGTTTAATCTCCCAAACACCAATCTGATCACACCATTCCCCTCCTCAGAAGATCTCATCTGGTCCCTTGTCTTGTAAATCCTCATCTACATAAACATTTAAGACCTTCAAAATCCTCTTTCTAGACTTACTCTGTTCGCAACCACGATCAATGGATACAGATAACCCACTAGCTGTCAAGCTCTCTGTACATTTCTCCTTCATGTCTGCCAGCCCCATTACTCCTCTGACTTCTTAGCTCTTCAGTTTCCCACTGCTACCCCACCCTCATGCACTTCTGAAAAGTTACCTTCCCTGGGAGGCATCTCCAGATGATTGCAACTGAGTGATTTTCCATGTTAGGTATTTCATTTTCTTTAAGGTATTCACTTTATGTAACCACATCCAAGTACACATTTAGTAGAGAAGAGAAAGGTATATTCTTCTGAACTGTAACTATCCTACAGTGCCTGTCAAAAGGCTTACAGCTGTGCCTGTCAAACTTTCAATCAATTGTAGCTGAAGCTTGCAGCGTTGATAACGCCCTTGTCCTAATTTATTATCTGACTTATCATTGTGTACATTTTGCGGGAACAGGTGTGACACATTCCTTTTGAGAGAGAGAGAGAAAGAGAGAGAGGGCTTGACTGAAAGCCCAGCTGAAGCCCTTGCCCAGGCCAGGCATGGTCAGGCACATTCCACAGCTCACATTTCACCCAAGGCCATGAGCCAAGAGTCTCTGGGTGTTCCCTAATGAACAATGCCTCTGACCAGCCTGACATCATGCTTTTTAACTCGGTCACCTACTCCCATCCGAGGGAGTAGGGCACAGGGCATGTCAAACTGGAAAGACAGTTACATCCACTCAAGTCTACAAATATCCATTTAGCATCTACTATGAGGCAGGCCCTGGGTTAAGCACTGGGGACAGGTAGGGAACAATGAAGGCATGTCAGAGGCACCACCCAAAGACAATGCGAACAGAGTTGCGACCATTAACAGTTTCCTCTTCCAGGCCTGGTGTCAATGTCTGACAGGCATTGTTTCCTTAGTGCTCATAGAGAGTCCCGTCATCACCTTCGTTTTATAAATGGGAAAGGGAAGACTTAAAGAGGGTAAGTGCTTTTGCCCTGGGTTCACTGGTCAGGGAGCTTGAATTTAAACCAGGGGCTGGATGATCTCAGAACATTCTTGGAAGCCTAACTTAGCCTCCTTTGCAAGGTTTTTTTTTTTAAAAAAATTTTTTATTATACCACCGTATGAGATATACAATTACAAAGATGTTCATAATTGGTCTCAGTCATACATTGTTCCAGCACCCATCCCTTCACCAGTGCCCCATTCCCACCACCAATGTCCCCACATTCCCTCTCTCCCAGCTCTATAGCAGGCGTTTTTATCTTCCCTCCCTTTACTCTGTCTCTCTGTCTCTCTCTCTCTCTCTCTCTTGGTCTCTCTGTGTCTCTCATTTTTTTAATTTTTATTTTGCCATGTGAGATATAGAGTTACAAGGATATTCATAATTGGGTCTCTACAATACAGTGTTCCAGAGCCCATCCCTCCACCAGTGCCAATTCCCACCACCCAGTTCCCAAACACACCCACCCAAACCCTGCTGCCCCTAGTGCAGGCACATTTAACTCCTCTATCTCTTTGTCTATGTCCCAGTATTTCTCAATCTCTCTTCTATTACACTTTGTGGCTTGTACTACGGATACTAATAATGTATGATGTCTCTATCTGATTATTTAATAGTGAGTTCTATTGTGATATCCTAATTCCTCATTCCCCATAACCTCTCCAGTTTGATGCAAATAGATTGATCGTTGAAGTGTACAAATGAAAAAAATCCTGAAAGGACCTGGTGTTAAATACGTTGAGTCTACGATTAACTAAGATTAACTAAGATCCTGTGCAGCCATGCATCTGGAGTCTCTGTCTTGCGGCGGTTGGCTGTGGTGGCTGGAGCTCAGGCTCACACCCACTGAGCCCGGAGGCTGGGGACTGAGTGGAGGCCCCCAGTCCTTGCTCCAAGTTCAGCAGGTGCAGCCTCCATCATGCTGAGCAGGCCCTAGGAGCTATGAAGGACACGACCAGGCACTGGCAGAGCCTTTTCCTCTGCAAGTTTTTATTCTGCTCCAAATATTCTAGCTCCCTTATTACATGAGTTTTAAAATGTGTCCATAGAATAAACTAGATGATGTTGCCTTCAGAAATTACAGGTGTCTGTCGAGCAACCTCCCTTTAGGGTTCTCCAACACTCAGTTCACCTGCTGTTCTACAGCTGAAAGAACCTATAAGCATAGGCAATGTCAGTTGATTCATCCTTTTTTCCTTTGTAATTTGTGTTTGTATTTAGACTGGGGGTGAGGGCACATACCCAGTAGAGTTTTGGGGAGCATGTAGTGCCTAGGTTAGTTCCCAAGGCCTTGCACTTACATTTTTAGCCATACGATTAGACCTGCTCAGAATTCATTTCTGTTCTCTGCCCTTCTCCTTTCCTTTCTCTGTTGCTGTTGCTGCTGCTGTTGTTTTTGGAGTGATAACCAGGGGTCTTACACACACGCCTAGCTGTGGTGCTCACCATTGTAGGCTTTAATGCTTGCCAGAGTTTGCACGCCACGTTGTTGATGTTCTCATCCAAGCTGTGGTGCTCACTGAAGCTTGCACTTCCATACTTGTGCTGTAGTCTTCTTTCATTGGGGGGGGGTTGTCACACCTAGCAGTTCTCAGAACTTACTCCTGTCAAGCTCAGAGGGTCATATGGATGCCAGGGAAAAAACCCAGGTTAGCTGCATGTAGGACAAGTGCCCTACCTGCTGCACTATTGCTCTGGCCCCAAGGGGTGTACTCTTAGTTGAAGCACATGAGTTATGGTGTCATGCTTGCTGGGGGTTGCTGTGTGCTGTCACACATGATCACCAAGACCATACTGAATGGCCATGGTGATAGCACATCTTTTTCAGTTGTGCTCACAGGTGTTGCACCCTTTAGGGTGCTTACACACACACACACACACACACACACACACACACCTGTTGGCAGTGAGAGTAGAAATCACTTGGGAAACACACTAAACACACTATAGAATATTAGCTTCAAATAGCAGGATCAACTTGCCATATGTGGGACCACAGGGATTTGAATTCAAGACTATGTACTTGCACGGCAGATGGTTGTTCCTCCAGGCCTCTGCTCATATATTTTAAGAGTATCCTTTCTGTCTTCCTCTGCCCTGGAATTCTTGGCGATGTGTCTTATCCTTTACATAAAGATTTACATAAAGGATGTAAAGTATGTAAAGATCATGGCGATATGTTTTATACTTTACTAGAGCTTGAATTGTTTCAAGTCTCCTCAAATTCTCACCACTTGGCCTGCTCAAGATGCCGCATCAATGTAGACTCATAAATGTGATGACTGGAGAGAAAGTACAGCAAGGATTTTTCTTTTTTTTTTTTTTTTTGCTTTTTGGGTCACACCCAGCAATGCTCAGGGGTTTCTCCCTGGCTCTGCACTCAGGAATTACCCCTGGCGGTGCTCGGGGACCATATGGGACGCCTGGGATTGAACCCGGCCGGCACAGGCCAGCCGCAGGCAAGGCAAACGCCCTACCGCTGGGCTATCGCTCTGGCCCCGCAAGGATTTTTTCTTACTTTGCATGTAGAAGACCCAGCTTTGATCTCTGGCACTCCATTGATCCTCCAAGCCTGCCAGGAGTGACGCGTAGTGCAGAGCCAGAAGTAAGCACTGAGCATTGCTGGGTGTGACACAAAAAGCAACAATGGAAAAAAAAAGTGTTTCGTAAAAATTTATAGTCATAAATAGATGCTTAACTTGTGAAGGAGACTTGGAAAATGTCTTATTAAGTTTGCTGGCAGTGGTTGTTGGACTATTCATGTCTAAGCATGTCCCTCCCATGCTTCTGGGACATTCCATTCTAATGTCTTCTACATGTAGAGTTTCCTGACACATTTCCTCTGAAGAAAGAATTCTCTGACTAATTAAAGTTTAATCTGTTCAACCTCTCATTGGAACCCTTGTGCATTCCTTGTAGAACTATAAAAAGGAACAACCACTGTGGAATATAATATAAAAGTTAAATATAGGATGATCGTATTGTAGGGAAATCCTGCTTCTAGGTTGAACTTCACCCAAAGGAAGGGAAGGCAGGGACTCAAGCAGATTCTCACCTCCCCATGGGCAGAGCAACATCAATCACAATGGCCATGAGGAAGAAGCATCCCATGTTCATCAACGGGTAAACAAAATAAGGGATACATACACAAGGGAATATTTTTCAAACTTAAATATCAAGAAGTTGTGACACATGCTAACACAAGGATGAATTTGAAGACCTTACACTAAGTGAAATAGGCCAGGCACCAAAAAAAAAAAAAAAAAAAGACTCTATAGTCCCACTTACAAGAGGTCCCTAGGAGTGTTACATCACAGAGACTGAAAGCAGCAGAGTGTGTGTCAGGGGCCTGTGGGGGAAGATATGGGGCGTTAGTTTTGGAGTTTCCAAACTTCATTTTGGGAAGGTAAAAGTAAAGCCCTAGAGGTCGATGGTGGTATGGGTTTTCAGTTATGAGCGTTTATCCAATATCATCAAACTGTCTACTAAAACACGGTTTAAATGGTGGATTTTATGTTATCTATATTTTGCTCTACTTGAGAACAATATTGACTTTCTCACGTAATGAGTTTTGAGAGGAAGTGACTTGACCGAGGTCACTTGACAAGTAACAAGCACCTTGAGAAAAAAACTCAGGGCATGGCCTTCAGATCCTGTCCCATTGTTGCCAAGCAACCTTGACTGTTGTCAAGCTCCCTAAAACTGAAAGAGTTGGCCACCCGATGGGGTGACTGACTGGGAGCTTCGGAACGCCGCACCTATCAAGGAAAACTCTGAGAGACCAGGTCCTATGCAAAAGCAAGGGTTTTTATTAATATTCGAGTATACCGGGCTCATAGCATGACTGCAAGCAGTCAGCAGCTAAGAGCCCGAGCCCTTCCAGGGAGGATCTTTTAAGAGATAGTTCCCGCCGCTACAGAAAAGCCCGCGCATAACCATCCAATAGATTTAAAATATTACATCAAGGTCTGCGGCGCAGGCAGCCAATCACTTTGTACCAAGTAGCCATCCCCCACCAATCAGATCATTCTTAATACTTCTTTCTATATTTGGTGCGGCTAGATACACGCTTGGGATCATGGGTCAGCAACGGCTATGCGTGCGTGCAGGAATGCAATCCAGGCAATTCAGGCCAGATAGTAGGTTCTGGGTGGGGGTCTCATAACCTCTAAGAGGAATTTGTTCTGGGCCTTTTGTAGATAACAAAAAGGTTACTTCAAGATGAAAAGGACACTCAGGCCCTAAATTTGTAACTTTCCATGAGTAGGCCTGCCCTGGTTGGGAAAGGGGGTGGGGGGGTTTCTGCCTTCTTTCAAAACTATGGGGGGGAGAGGCAGGCAGCTCCAGAGCAACAACCCCTGGAAACAGGCTGGGTGTCTGCAGCAGTCCACTGTCTGCAGTCTTGCTCCTGTGTCCGCTGGGCTTGCTCCTGTGTCTATGGGCTTGCTCCTGTGTCTATGGGCTTGCTCCTGTGTCTATGGACTTGCTCCTGTGTCTATGGGCTTGCTCCTGTGTCTGCGGGCTTGCTCCTGTGCCTATGAGCTTGCTCCTGTGTCTATGGGCTTGCTCCTGTGTCTATGGGCTTGCTCCTGTGTCTATGGGCTTGCTTCTCTGTCTGCAGGCTTGCTCCTGTGTCTATGGGTTTGCTCCTCTGTCTATGGGCTTGCTCCTGTGTCTATGGGTTTGCTCCTCTGTCTATGGGCTTGCTCCTCTGTCTGCAGGCTTACTCCCTTCCTTCTCTTCATTCCTTTCCTTCTGACTCTCCCCCAACTCTGTGCTCATGACAGTTGATGCGGGCAGGAAGGTCCTCATGGCAAAGTCCTGGAGAGGCTCATGGAGCTGGCATGGGCTCCCTTGGAGGCGGGGGAGATAGGAGTTATCCTGGATAACTCCCATCAATGCTCTTGACTCTTCATTACCGAGCCATTGTTCAGAGTGGCTGTTCAGAGCAATCCAGCCCTTGGATTGGCTGCTCAGGTGGGTTTTGTGTTTTTATGTGCATCTCTCCAGAACTTAGCAGTCATCTCACATGCATGCCCCTGCTCCCATGGGCAGACATGCTCCATCCCTCAGGTGTGCCAGGAGCCTTCCGCAGTGCCTCCACTATGGGGGAAACATGTCCTGGCAGCTCTGAGGGCAGTGCCTGGGAAACACACCCTTGGGAAACAGGTTTTTTCACCTGCCACCCAAACATCTGCTCCCTTGGGTGCTCAGTGTGCTAGAGAGGCCTCAGGAAAGCGCAGAGCAAAACTTAACTTGGTCTTGTGCCCTGCTGAATCAAAGGCTTAATCTAGGGTAGAAAAGCAAAAGAAGGTGCTGAGAGCTAAGTCGGGTCTTCTTATAGGTCAGCTTATGCCCTGGAGGGAAATAATTTTCCAGTCTTAGTCAAAAACACAGATCAAACCCCAAACTGGGCTAGTCTGTGTTAGAAGCTGGGGCTTTCCTGGTTACTAAGAGAAAGAAGTCTTCTGTCTTCATGAAGCTTAGAGTTGTGTGAAAGATGGGATCATGATAAGGAGATCATGGAATAAATCAGACCAGAACAGATAAGGTGAAGGACCTAGGGAGGGAACAATGAGCTGAGACAGGCAGGGGTGGCGGGAGTGGCAGGTAAGGTGAGTGGTTGGGGAGGTCTCACTGAAAAAGTGAATCTAAGTGGAGACTGGTTGGAGAATAAGAAGTCAATTCAATAGAAGACTTGGACTATGCAAAGCCTACAAGACTGAACGGGAATGACATTGATGAGGATGAGAAGGCACAGACACTTGTGACCTGGTGGCCAAGAGTGAGGAGTCTGGCTTTTATACAAAGGGCACAGGGAAGTCTTTGAAGGTTTAAACAGATGGAAAAGATCCCAGGGAGACCTTTCCTTGGCTGAAATGTCTCTCTTCATTGAACTGATCATACTGAAGTATTAGCTTCTGGCTTGGTTTTGTTTTTGTTTGGGGACCACACCCAGAGGTGCTCAGGGCTAGTCCTGGACCTGTGCTCAGGAGTGACCCCAGGCTGACCTGGTGAACTCTATGCAGTGCCAGGGATCTAGTGAGGATCTGTGGCTTGCAAAGCAAGCACCTTAAGCTCTGAGCTTCTCTCTGACCCAGAGATCCTAGTTTTAAATAAGCTCTTCTCTACCTTCATGCTGTGAAGCAGAAATTCTAGCATGAGTAGCCTCCTGCCTGGGGTCTGACAAGGCAGAAGTAAGTTCCAGAGCCATATCTCACTCCCCTGGAAACAGACCACGTTGGTCTGACCCAGAGATCAAGAGCACAGATGGCCTTTCCTCTCCTTTGTCTCACAAAGAAAGCTCCAGGACAGGCAAGGAGCTGGGCAATCCATGCTCCTTTGATATTCATCTAAGCGCCAATTAACCCTAATTAAGGCTCACCCATCTGTTCCCACCCCATACCCCACCTACAGAGGAAAACCCAGCCCACTCCCCACCTGTAACCCAGAAAAATAGAAATACTTTTCAAGTGAGCACATGACACCATCTAGGTTCCGTAGCACCGGACTGGGCCACAGGTCATGGAAGCAAGTGCCGTCTGAAGGCAGGTCCTGAAAACATCTGCTCCACAGCAGCTCTGAGAGCCACTGCCGGTTCCTGCTCTATTCTTTCCTTTCCTTGATCCTACGAATACTCACTGGGCAGTTAATGTATAATCACACAGAAAAAATCTTGTATATATTTTATGTACTCCCCCATACAACCCAGGGATACCATTTCTTGGCTAAGAAATTCCACTCCCTAAACACAAAAATGTTCACTTAAAAAGATAGATTCACACCTATGTTCATTGCAGCACCCTGTAGAAAAGCCAGGACAGGAATATAAAACAAATGTCCAGTGACAGACGAATGGATAAAGAAGTTGTGGTATCTATACACAATGGAATACTATGCAGCTCTAAGAAAAGATTAAATCATGCAGTTTGCTCTAATGTGGATGGAACTGGAGGGACGTCGTGTTGTTTCCTATTCAAGTCCATTGTGCAGCCCTATGAGGTATTGCACTTTGTACAAGTTTGAGAGACTTCGATCAGCAATTGGTCAATATCCCTTGCCTCTCCTCTCTGACTTTTGCACTGTCAATCTTGCCAAGGTTGCAATAGGCATCCTTGGTCTCTGGCCAACTTGTTCGCATTGGGAACACATGAAACTTGCTTAAGTGGCACTTATTTCTGTGATTTGTGGTCATTTCCTTGTTCAGTTAGGATTCTAATTAGTTTTGACACTGACTTTCTGGTATATTCCTGACCCCACATGCCAATTTATGTAGTTCCCTAACACAAAAGTGAAGGGCCAAGGTCAGTATAATGACCTGGACATGTTCAGCTATCCGGATCAAACTGAGCCCAGTTCTCCATCAGATGTAAGTTATGGAAGAGAAATAAGGTGGGGGACGGGGATATATGGGGCCAGAAACTTGTTTTCAGAGTATTCTTCCAGCCATCAGGTGTGTACAATTATTATGACTATAGGAATATTTCAAAATATTCTTCCAGTCATCAGTTGTACACAATTATAAGAATAGTTTCAGAATACTCTTCCAGTCATCAAGTGTGTACAGTTATAAGTAAAAGATCTAATGCTCATTGATGCCTAGTTAAAAATTTTTTTCCGATTTAATTTTATTTTATTATTCCCCCCAAATATTATTACACCATTTTAGACATACGATTGAAAGATGCTCATGTAGAGTTTTGGTTCTACAGTGTTCCAACACACATCCCTCCACCCAAACCCATCTCCCATCACCAATGTCCCCACCTCCCCCCCCCCTCCCACACCTCAACTACTTGGCGGGTTCTGTATGTCATTTCTCTCCTATTTATCTCTCCCTCCCGCCAAACTTTCCTGCTCTTCGTGGAATGCAGTGCATTAAAAGACATTACTGTTTCCACTATTTTAATGGAATGCACGGCCGCTTGCCGCACAACCTGGCTCGAACTGGTTTTGCTCTATTAATCTGGTCGTGAGGCAGTTTCCCAGTGTCCGGACAGCGAAAATGGTGGCTAGTGTGATGGGCGAGTCTCATCCGGCTGCTTCCGGGACCCCCAGAGGTGACGGGCCCACTCCCAAAACCCGTCTGCCCTCCTGGGGGTCCCCTCTTCAGCTGGGTCCGGGTGAGCCGAGTTCCAGCCTCCCCAGCCGCTTGTGAGCCTCTTCATGTTATGGCCGATGGCCCCGGGCAGCTCCTGGGCGGGGCCACCAGGCTTGACAAAATCTCCTAGTTAAAATTTTTAAAAATGCTTCCTATCACAGATATACTTGAGAGTATACACAATAATGCAGCAGATATTTTTCTTTCCTTCTCTTTCTTATTTCTTTTTCTTTCCGTCTCTTTCTTTGTTCTTTCTTTCTTCCTTCTTCCTTCCTTCCTTCCTTCCTTTTTGGTTTTGGGTCACACATGGCTGTACTCAGGAGTGACCCTTGGACTATACATGGTGCCAGGATCGAAGCAAGGTCAGAGGTCAGAAGGTAGCAAGGCAAGCTATCTTTCTGGTCCCCTTTTTTTCATCTTTGATGAAAATGTTGCCGAACAGATGACAATTCCTGGGTTTGTAGGATGTAAATGTCTAGCAACTATTACCATTATCTGCCTCCCTGGGTGTGCGATGCCTGCATGGATGGATGAAGCAGATCAACCCAGGTCGCCATAACCATCACTCACCTTTCTTGTGCTGACCTTTCTTGACCTGTAGCTAATGAAAAAATAAAATACATTTCCAGGAATTCAGAAGAATTTCTGTCATTTCTTTCCCCATTCTCACGGTTTATTTTGTGTTCTTCTATGGGTGAGACCATGCCCAGCCGTGCCCAGGGCTGCCTGGGGACCATTTTGGCTCAGGATGGAATCTGGGGCTCTCACAAGCAAAAACATGTGCTCCAGCCCTTTAAGCCATCTCCCCAGATCCCATTTGGTGCTCTGCAATGCCTTTGTTTTATTTTTCCCCCTCCTAAACCTTTATTTTTTTTCCCAAAAAAAACTTTGGTGTTTTGTTTTGTTTTGGGATTTGGGCTCTTTTGTTTGTTTTAGGACCTCACCCAGAAGCATTCTGGGCTTATTCGTGGGTCTATGCTCAGGTTTCCCTGGTGAAGCTCCGGGAAACCATATGTAGTGCTGGGGATTGAATCCGGGTCGGCCACACTCAAGACTAGTGCTGTAAGCTCTGTGTTATCCCTCCAGCCTCTGTTTTTTTTTTCTTAAAGGGGACTCACAGTTCTCTGAGCTGAAAGCCTATTAAAGTCCAGCCTGTGTGCAGTGCCAAGGTGGTTGCTCCACCCTTCTATGAACACAAGCGCAGTGACTCTATCCCTTTTGCTGCTCCACCTTTACTAGTTAGAGCAAAACTCAAGAGCACAAGCTACAAAGCTCAGGGCCTGGATGAGAAGCAGAACACCCCCGAGTGTGCCTATAAAATGGTCTCATAAGTGGGTTCCTCGGAGTTGCTTAGGGTTAATGCTGAGAGTAAGGAAGGGAAAAAACTGCAAAGGCCTCCCAGACAAAAAGCCAGACAGAGCCAACTCACAAAGAAGATATTAAGAGATTATTTATACATCTAACTCCACACTGCTATTTCCAGTACCAATAACTAACTATAGGAAATATCTCTGGAGCAAAGAATGCTAGCTGACTGCCAAAATCTCTCTCTCTCCTCTACCATAGACCTAGATTTTGTTTTGTTTTGTTTATTGATGAAAGGTTTTGTTTATTGAGGAGACAGACACGGGGCAGAGCTGCTACTGGCTCTCCCTGTGCCCAGCCGCTCATGAGGTGCCTGGGAGGGATGGCAGGTTCTAGCCCTGGCCCGCCACCCCAGCAGAGCCTCACAACAAGCCAGACAACCCCCTACTCCATGAGGGCCTCTATTTTCCACATCTGGACTTCCCCCTCGTCAGAACTCCACCCAACAGACTAGCCTATCACAGCCCGACTCGTGCGGCCGCACGGTTCATCAATAAATGCTGGATTTTGAGATGACTACAAGAGTATGCTACCCGCACGGCAGAGCCTGGCAAGCTACCCGTGTCGTATTTGATATGTCAAATACCAGTAACAATTGTAGACCTCATTCCCATGACCTGATGGAATGGTTTGAGGCTCTTTATGTTCCTGGAGCAAGCAGGTGCCCTTGGTCTCTACTTGCATGAGACAGGTCATATGGAGATGTTACTGGTGCCCGCTAGAGCAAATCGATGATGAACAGGAAGACAGTGATACAGTGACACAGTGATTGAGGAAAGGTGAATTACAACAGTTTCCATAGTGTTGACGTTGTACTTGAAATGCTGCTGCACCACCTTTACCGCCAATGCCAACAATCTCACACCTCCCCATCATCCTAAGGTTCCTTCCCGCTGTTATGCAGTCTTGGTTCCTTTTCTATATCTCAGGGCTTTCCCCCTGGAGGCTGTCTAATCCCCTGAGTTATTTCTTAACACTCCACACATGAGTGGCATCATCCAGTATTTGCCTTTTCCTTCTGACTTAAATTCACTCCACATGATAGTCTCCAATCCCATCCACTTGTGGCAAATCATGTGATTTTTACTTTTCTATTTGTTGGAAGGTAGGTGGGCTTTAGACCACACCTAGAAGTGCTCTGGGTTTACTCCTGGTCCTGTAATCCGTAGTGTCCCCAGGCAGTGCTCAGAGGAACAGATGAGGTGCTGGACTCAATCCAGAGTTGATACATGCAAGACAAATACCTTAACTCCTATACTGTCTCTCTCATTCGGATTTCATCTTTTCTCATGGTTGGGTAGTATTCAACTGTGTATATGTTATGCCAGATTCAGCTAATTTGCAACCCCAGAAGAGATCCAGACCCATCCACTTCAGACCCACAGCTGTGCTGCTCGGCCGGCCCCATGTGGAAGCAACCCATGGAGCTGACCTCCCGGTAAGGGGCTCAGCCATCCCCTGGCCGAGTCCAACATTGCTCCAAGGGTTTGCTCTCATGAGCGGGGAGAGACCATCTGGCCAGACTCAGAGTGGAGTTTTGGGCCCTGCCCTTTCCTCCGCCTCCATGCCAGTTGCCCTGGAAGAGAGAGACCCACCCACACCAGACCCACATGTCCCTTGGCTCGGCTGCTGTTGGGGCGGGTGATATTTTTATAGGATACTGAATTTTGCATAAGGTTCTTCCCAATTTCTTTCACATTTATACATAGTAAACAGTTATAGACATGTTTTAACTGATACCAGTAAGCCTGGCAAGAAGCCAGAGCAAACCACACATCATGCAGTCAGTCATTCTCAACATCCAGACTCCATAGTTCCCCAGAGCTCCATTCAAGAGAAAACCTGATCTTCCCCCTTTAAGTTTCATCAGTAAATACTCGGGTTGAGAGCCTTCTACTGAGACTATACCACCTACACTGTAAACCCTGTCAAGCTACCCGTGTTTTATTTACTTTTTATGCCAAAGACTAGTAACTATTATGGACCTCAGTTCCATAACCTGAAGAATGGTTTCGGGCTCTTCCTGTCCCTGTAGCAAGTAGATGCCCTTGGGTTGCACTTGCTTGTGACAGGACTAATGGAGATGTTACTAGTGCCTACTCGAGCAAATCGATGAACAATGGGAAGACAGTGATACAGTGATACAGTGATATGTTACGGTTGCTTGATACCCTCATCTGTGGTTGGACGTGGGACTGTTTCCAATATTGACTATTCTGAATAATGTTGCAATGAACATAGGTGTATAAATGTCCTTTCAGATTAATGTGGGGGGTTTTTGTTTGTTTGTTTGTTTGTTTCATGTTTTTTGTTTCTTTGTGTTTGGGGAGGATACCCAAGAGTAAAATTGCTGAGTCCTATGGAAGCTCTATTCTTAAATTGTGAGGCGGCTCGACACCACTCTACATAGAAGGTGAACCAGACAACTGACCCATCAACAATGAATATGGGCCCTTTTAGACCACACCCCCAACACTGATTGTTTCCTTTCTTTTTTTCCTCCTTGGGTTTGGGATTGGGGGTGAGAAGCTGGTGTTTTTCAGTTGTTTGGTTGGTTGGTTTGGGGATCACATCCAAAAAATTCCAGTACTTACTCTTGACTGTGCTTAGGGGGACTATATTGGGTCCCAGGGATTGGACCCAGGTTGGCGACAGGCAAGGCAAGCACCCTTCCCACTGTGCTGAATGCAGACCTATTTCCATTATTTTTGATTGGGCTATTTTCACTGGTGAGAGAAAGTATCTCCTTTTCATTTTAATTTATTTAATTAAAGCATTGTGATTTACAAAGTAATTGATAGTTGAGTTTTAGGCATATAATATTTCAATACCAGTGCCGCCACCAGTGTCAACTTCGCTCCACCAGTGGTATAGTATCTCATGTAGACAAGGTTTCAAGCCAAGAATAGAGACACTTACATATCTAGAGTTTCTATCCTTAGCTCCCTTTGCATTTGCCTATGGCCATATAACTAAGTTCACCAGTAAATCAGTAACAGAAGAGAGATGCTTTACAACTTGTGCCAGGTTTTCGTTTAAAAAGAAGTTATAGCCTAAACATTTTTCTTATCAGTCAAAAGTGGGACTGAACTACTGTCCAGTTTGATTGAGAATTACACACGAATGATCCTCTGATCACCATTTCAAGAATGCAAACAGACAAGCAAAAACAATTCCCTATGTATTTCTTTGGTCTTGCCAACCTCAACCATCACCTCAGGTTAACATTTAATTGAGCTTTTTCTAGGACTGTGACTGAACTTAGCGCCCTTTCAGAATCCAGATTCGTGTTCTCAGTCTCCACAGCTGCAGGCAGTAACTCTTCCTGGGGAGCTCCATCTAAGCAAGCTCTTTTCTTGTTTAGCAAGTTGAGCGGTAAGAGACCATAATGCCTTAACCTTGGGAGTGGTGATGTGCCTTTGTTGCTGTCTGAACTGAGATTTGGAACACAGTGATTAAGGAGATTGGGTCTTTTTTTCTCTAATCTGATTGAGACTAAGGATCCTCAAGACTAAAAGCCAATCTGAGCCTCTGCCACATGCAGTGTAGACTTGAAGCCTGAATCCAGGAAGAAGTACACAAGCCACAAGACAGAGTGTGCTTGCTTTCACTGCCGGTGCTGGGGCAGCCGGGACTGAGGCTGGCAGGGGTGCGAGCTGAGAGAGACTGTGAATGAGGGGGAATAGGACAGAGAACACTCTTCCTCCCCAAATATTGAAGCGAGAAAAGTCAAGGGCAATGGTTGAACGGGGCTTGCTAGCACAAGTAGAAAAGGCCCTGTAGCCAACTACTACTTCTTTAGCATGGGGTTTGAGAGTCTTGGGTGGGGGGGTCAAGGGGAGAGAGAAAATGGGCCCTGAAGCCATCAAATTCTGTAGCAAAAAGAAAAAGGTCTGAGAGATTGTCAATCTTCCCCCCTCCCCCCCCAAGGGAGAAACATTGAAATGCACAGCGGCGGTCGGGGCGCGGGACCAGGCCAAGGAGAAGGTCCGGCAGGCGGCCAAGAGGGCCGAGATGCTGTTGCAGCTGGTGCGGCAGATAGAGAAGAGCGAGCCGTCGTGAGCGTGGGCGGCCGGTTCACGAGAGGACCCTACCCGCTAGCCACTACCGCTGGCCAGGAGCCACCGCCGATTCAAGAAATCCTCCGAAACCGCCTCCTGTTCTCTTTTTTTTTTTTTTTTTATGTTGCTGTCCTTGTTGTTGTTTTTTGACCCCCTCGCCAGTGCAACACACTCCCTTGGGGTCAGGGCCGGTGATCTTCACTTGAACCTGTACAGGTTGTTGGTTCTGATGCAGGCGAGGCAGAAGCAGTGGCCGCTGGTCTCTGTTCGATGGCGATTCCCAGGTTCTTCAATATTTTCAAGAATGAAAATATTGAATAGTAAAGATGCTCAGACTCAGAATTAGAGAGTAAAAAGTGTATTGGAAAGTAGAGGAGAAAGGAAAGGAACTCCCCTTCAGGGAGGAACTTAGTATAGGACTAAGTTAAAGTAAGTGATTTTGTGTAGGCTCTTTTAAAGGCCTCCTGCATTGTTATCAACCAAGTATTACAGAGAATGCCAGAAATCTTCAGGGTGGTCTGGCTGGTTTGGGTCTTTCCGGCTATTCGCCTCAGGTATTGTTTGTTATCTTAGTCTTGTGACTCCTGGTTCCAAAGAGAATTGTATGATTCTGGGAAAGTCGGGAATGTTAGAGATAGGGCCTTAGGATGAGGCGGGGTAGGTTAATGGGAGAACTGGAGCTGCTGACAAGGAGAAACTGTGGGCTTCTCTCAGGTTGGCAAAGGGAAACTGAGGCTTCCTCCTTCAGTTCCTAGAAAATAGGCCTTGCTGGAAAGCTCCCCGAGGAAAACGGGCTGATCCAAAGTTGTTTGTTCACGGTTACTCTAGGAGGCTACTGCATCGTCGGGTGTCAGACATTGTCCCTTGGCCTTTTCCTTTGACAACCTTACTGCAACTTTTTTGGGAACCTTGGAGCAGGGGCGGACGGGTCAGAAACTCCATCCTGGTCCTCCAGGAGCTGTGGAAGGTGAAGACTGGAAGGAGCGTGGCCGCGGTGTATCTTGAGAACATCGTTGCCTCCTGAGAAAAGACTGCTGTTGGGGGGGCCGCTGTGTGAATCGGTGTGGCTGCCCCCGGTGACACAAGCTGGGTGGGGACGACGGAGTCTGCTGCATCTGCAGTCCAGGGCTTTTGGCGATTTGCGTCAGAGACAATCTCGAGAGCCAGCCAGGAGGCGGCCTTAGGGCCTGCTAAGCCCTTCTTAGTTCTTCAGGGTGGTATCTTTGACAGGGACTGGGGTGAAAAACGTATTCATTTGCCTTGTAAAAAACAAACACCTAAAAAGCTTTTTCTTAGGTAAATATTTTGTTTAAATGACCAAAGTCCTTTGTGTGATAAAAATAAAGTTATTTAGAAATGGAAAAAAATTTAAAAAATCGAGCAGTACAACTATGAACAACCCAGTGGATAAAAAATGTCCCGTGTGATTTTCACTTCTTTAATGTTAGATGAGGTTGAGCATCTCTTCCCATGTGTAAAAGCTTTCTCTGCAACATCCCAGCCACAGCCTTCATCTTTTTTTCATGGTGTTGCTCCTTTTCTTATTGCGTTGTAAGAGTTTGGACTCTAGCACATTGTCTGTCCCAGTTGTTTTAATTGTTTTCCTTGGGTTTGGTTTTGTTCTTGGTTTTTTTTTTTTTTTACTTTGTTAAAGGCATTTTTTTTTTCAAGAGGAAAATGTTAAATTGATTATTAGTCTTTTCCTGAATTTTGAATTTCAGGTCTTTTTCATTGGGATTTTGAATAATGTCGCTGATGTTTTAGTCTAATAACTCATAGGTTACAATTTGTAGATTTGCTTCATTTCTCTGCATGGGGTTTGTTTTGGGGTAGAGAATAGATTAGAGACCCAGCTTTGTTTTTCTCCAGATACCCAGCCACTTTCCTGACATCTTCCACTCATCAAACCTTCATAAGCCTCTGACTGAAATGCCACGTCGACCATTTCATCTGTTCTCAAGATCTTAATTTTTGAGCTGCCATTTCTGAGTCACTGACTTGACTGTATATACATAGTCTGGTAATTATCTGAACTAGAAAGCAACTAAATTAAATGGAAACTATTCTATTATTTGTCTCTTATCAGATTTGCAAAGTTAATGATATTCTAACTTTATTGGCATTTGGATTGAGCCCTATCAAGTTGCTGATATTTGACAATCTTTGATTTTTAAAATTGCATATTTAGGTGGATTAATATAAAATATACATGTACTTTGCTAAGTATCAATTTTCATTGCATAATTATTAACTTTTTTTTCCCATCCAAAAATTGAACAGCTGGGGAGGAGGGGAGCAGGGACCTTAAAATAAGAAGAATGGGTCAGAGTTGGTAGTACAGTGAGTAGGTTCTTGACTTACATGCGACCAACTCAGGTTTGATCACCAGTATCACATACGGACCCCTAAGTAATTCCTGAGTGTATAAGTGCAGAGCCAGGGTATTCCAGGCTATAACCCCTGAGCATTCCAGGTGTGGTCCAAAAACAAAACAAATGATTCAAGTATAAAATGGACACTGGTTGAGGGATTGGAGTTGGAATATTGTATACCTGAAACTGAATCATGAATAACTTGGTAATTCACAGTGATTTGATAAAATTAATTAATTTTAATGATTCAAGTATATACTAGTTTATGGAAATATGCAGCTACAATCTAAAACATATATATTGCATATGTGATCAACATTAAACTAAAAATAATATTTAAAGATGTTTCATTACATAAAAAGGGCAAAGTATACAAAGGGCAGATGTTGAACTTTCACGTTAATTGTGTCTGTGACATAGCTCCCACTGCACTTGAAGCCAGTGCATTGAATCATTGCAACCACACGAAAAGGAGACTGTTAGTCTCATTCTGTAAGTAGGTAATGGAGGTGCAGAAAGGTTAAGTGATTTTTCCAGTCATGTAGTGAGAATGTGCCAAAGACAGCCTGTGGCGCCATGCCTGCTTGGCTTACAGCTAAGTGTTTGCTCTTCAGCACAGAGCCACACTCCTAGGCCCCTGCCTGACAAGGTCACACACTCCTCACAGGTTCTCTCCTGAAATGACCCAGCCTTGCCTGTGCCAATGCTTCCTGGGTATGTTGAACATGAAGGTCTGTGATATAATGACCAGATGATGGCACTGCAGGAGGGTAGAAAACAATGACCTCTCTGACAAACCCAAAACCACATAACATGAGCATGAGTTTATTTTTCCTTTTTTAATTTACACTTTTGTTTTGCTTAAATTAAGCCACTGGGTGTCCAAGGCTGACTCCTGACTCTGCACTCAGGGATCACTCCATGTGGTGCTCTGGGGCTCTCTGGGGGATAGAGGATCAAACCCGGACCAGCTTAGTGCAAGGCCAGTGCCCTCCCCACTCTGGTCTCTGGCCCCTTGAGTCTCATGTGTGTGTGTGTGTGTGTCTGTGTCTGTGTCTGTGTCTGCAATCTGTCTGTGTACGATTTTTTTAATTGAATCACCATGATATAGTTACAAAGTTGTTTATGATGAGTTTCAGCCATACAATGTTCTAATAGCCATTGCTTCACCAGTGTACATTTTCCTCTACCAATGCCCCCAATTTCCTTCTCACCCCTGGCCCCGCCTGCCTCTATGGCAGACACTTTTCTTCTCTCTCTCTAGATAGATAGACAGACAGATAGATAGACAGATAGATAGACAGATAGATAGGCAGGTAGGTAGGTAGGTAGGTAGGTAGGTAGGTAGGTAGGTAGGAAAGAAATCCTCACTTTATTACATTATAATTCTTTGTGCTTAATGCATAAGCTGGCTACTAACTTGTTTAACACACTGACAAGCATTAGTGTACGTGATCAGTCTTATCTGAGACAAAAATACTTTATGTTCTTGGTGAAATGTGTATCACCCAAACATAGCACTGTAACTTTCCCTCATTAGCTGGAGGTAATTTAAACCAGTCTTTCTCTCTTTCTCTATGTGTGTGTTCTTTTGTGTGTGTGTGTGTGTGTGTGTGTCTTTCTCTCTGTCTGTCTCTCTCCATGTCTCTATCTCTGTCTCAGCCATACCCTAAGTGCTCAGGGCTAACTCCTACGTTTGTGCTCAGATATCCCTCATGACAGGGCTCAGGGGACCATATGTGTTGCTGGGTACCAAACTCCAGTTGGCCATGTACACAGCAAGTGCTATACAAGCTTTATGTACCCACTGTACTAGCCCCTAAATCAATTTCTCTAGTCTTAGTTTTATTCTTAGTTTTTCAGTGACAGAAACTTGAAGACCATTAAGCCTGGCAAGCAAAACAAATGGCCTTGAAATTCGTCCAGGATAATGGTTCAGTTGTGGGATCAAAGGCCTAACTTGTTTTTCAGGCTCTGCACCACCTGACCCAGTCAGTCCAACCCTGTTCCAGGTCAAGGGAAGAGTTCACACTGCCTCCTTGCCCTCATGCACCATCTGAACATATGGGGCATTTGGAGATTTACTTGCTCATTTATAAAACAAATTCCTTTATTATAAGTAAATACTAGAAAATATGAGGGGCCGGAGCAATAGTTCAGTAGGTAGGGCATTTGCCTTGCATGTGGCTGACCCAGGTTCAAGCCCCGGCATCCCATATGGTCCCTCAAGCAACTCCAGGAGTAACTCCTGAGTGCAGAGCCAGGAATAATCCCTGAGAATTGCTGGGTGTGACCCAAGAAGAAATATATATATATATATATATATATATATATATATATATATGTGTGTGTGTGTGTGTGTGTATATATATATATATATATATATATATATATATATATGTGTGTGTGTGTGTGTATATATATATTTTTTTAATTAACTTCTTTGGCTGGGAATGTGGCCCAATGGTAGAACAATTTCCTGGCACATGTTATGTCCTGGGTTCAGTTCCTGGTATCATAAAAAATAAGCTAATTTTGTTGAACTATGTTTTGTTAGTATACTGAAAGTGCTACGAAGTTAGTCCATTTTGATAGAAGCAAATACTAGCTTTCAATATAGCTTGATGCTAAGCATCCATCTTTGAGAGGAAGCTAAAAAATATGTTCCATTTATATAGGAGGGCCAGGGAGATAACTTAGCAGATGAATGCATGCACGTTCAATCCCCAGCACCACAGGGTCCCCTGAACACTACCAGGAAAGACAATTACTGAGCCAGGAGTGCACTATTACTATTACTGAGTAATAGTAATAGTACTATTAATATTAATGCTATTGATATTAATACTAATATTACTCAGTAATAGTATTACTACTATTACTACTGAGTAATAGTAATAGTACACATAATTATTGCACTATTATACTGGAGTGCAATTTTGTGTAATCAAAAAAAGAAAGACAAAATTTACATAATATAATATAAATACAAACACACAAAAATGGTAGCAACCCTCTTACTATATACAAAAAAAAACTCTGAGATACAAAATGAAACAAAACCAAAGCAATTGCAAAACAAAAGAGCATAATAATGGAACATTGAGTACAAATAAGAATTAATGACCTGGGGCAGGAGATGCAGCTCAGTAGACGAAGAACATGTTTGCGTGCAGGAGGCCTGGACTCAAGCCCTCGCACTTCATATGCTTCCCCCAAGCACCCCAAAAATGAGTGACCCCCATTAGGAAACCAAAAGTAGCCATTGAGCACTTCCAGATATGACCCCAAAACCACACTTGATCACTTGATCACTTGACTTCCCATAGATCATCGATTACTCGAGGCGGGCACCAGTAACATCTCAATATGTCCTGTCACAGGCAAGATGGCCCAAGGGCGTCTGCCCCTCCAGGAACGTAAAGAGCCTCAAACCATTCCATCAGGTCATGGGAATGAGGTCTATAATTGTTACTGGTATCTGGCATGTCAAATACGACACGGGTAGCTTGCCAGGCTCTGCCATGTGGGTGGGATTCTCTTGTAGTCACCTCTAAACTCAAGCATTTATTGATGAACCGCGTGAGCCGGGATGTGATCAGCTCTTCTGCTGGATGGACCAACAAAAAAGAATACTCCACAACTATCTATAGTTGTCAATATGGAAGAATCTCATAAACAAAATGCTGAGTGAAAGGAGCCAATGAGACATGATCCGGCAGGACCCCCAACACTGGCGAGCACACAAGTGTTTGAAACTACCTATGGGGGTGCATGGGGTGGGTCAGAAATATATTGCTGAAGGGGCTAGGGCTTTGTTGAACACTGAATTAAGTTCACGTGGATTGAATCTTAACCCTGAATTAAGTCTTAAGAACTCTAAGTATAACCTGAATTTTGTTTTGTTTTTCCTGAGTGTAAGTATCAATGACATTTTTTATGGTTCCCTTTTTTTTTTTTTTTTTTGCTTTTTGGGTCACACCCGCAATGCTCAGGGTTACCCTGGCTCTGCACTCAGGAATTACTCCTGGCGTGCTGGGGGACCATATGGGATGCCGGGACGAACCGGCCGGCAGGCCACGCCCGCTGGGCTATCGCTCCAGCCCATATGGTTCCCTTTTCTGATTAGTCTGTTGCCCCTTAGATTTCACTCAACACAGACTTATTTGAGGGTTTTGAGAAGAGGGAAGGAAAAAGAGAAAGGGAGACAGTAATGCTTTCAAAAGAGAATGCAGGCTTCTCCAAAAGCAGAGAGAGCCCCGTACAAATGCAAGACGTGAGATGCGGACAACACATTGCTTGGGCACCACACGTGCTTAACCATGTGGACACAAGCAGTACGTGGGTGTGGGCAGCATATGTGTATCCTTTCTTTGTTCAAGTTGGCTTTTACAGAGTCAGCAAGCTTCCCTAGGTGGTGCTTTCTACCTAGATAAGAGTCCCTTGCTAGGTTGGTTGCCATGGCGGGTAGAGTTGGAGTTGATTGATGGTCTTCTTTGAAATTCCTTTCCTTGGCCTTTGCCCTGGAATCCAGTCTTCTTTTGGATGATCTGTTGGCCCAGATGAGGAAGGGGAAGGAAGGAGAGATTTAGAGATCTCAAGACTTTCCCACATAACTTAATTTTTTTGCTTTTTGGGGTCCTACCCAGCAATGATCACGGGTTACTCCTGGATCTGCACTCAGAATTTACTCCTGGCGGTACTCAGGAGACCATATGGGATGCCAGGAATTGAATCTGCATCAGTTGGGTGCAAGGCAAGAGCCGTACCCGCTGTACTTCAGCCCCTCAGATGAAGTCTTAGCAGACCTTAGTCCTTTTATTCACAAGTGGGCTTTTTGCAGCCTGGGGGCTATTGTTTTATTATTTCCCAGCAATTCCATTGCCATGGGGCCTTTCCCTGTCTAGCTGCCTACATCAACAATGGAAGCCCTTGGGTGGGCAAAGGAGCCTGGGAGAGGAGGGGTTTAGCTTGTTTGTCCTAGAGATAAAACAAGGAGAAGCGGTGAAGGATGTGTTTTCTGCAGAGCTGAGTTTTACTATCCAGAGTTATATCCAACCCTTCAAGGACTGAACCCACATTTTTCCCCTTAGATGATTGATTGTTTGGGCTAGAATTTCTACATTACAGTTTCTGTCAGACAAGTTTGGTTAAAAAGCACTTTGAATAAGAAGCAAGATGAAAGTAAAAGGAGTCCTTTAAAATTGCATTTTGAGGACTGGAATGATAGAACAGCAGGAAGGATGCTTGCCTTGCACACTGCCAACCTGAATTTGGTCCTCTGAGCCCACCGGGAGTGATTCCTGAGTGCAGGCCAAGAGTAAGTCCTAAGTACCATTGGGAGTGGCACAAAAACCCGGGGTGGGGAGGGTGGGAAGCCTTTAAAAATAAATAAATAACTGGAAACACTACTCAGGGTTAAAGCAAATTCTTTTCAAGTAAAGAAGACTGCCCAGGGGCCTTGCACATGGCTGTCTTGGGTTCAATCCCTGACATCCCATGTGGTTCTTTGATCACCACCAGGAGTAATTTCTGAGTGTCTTAGAGCCAGGAGTAACCCCTGAGCACTGCCAGGTGTGGCCCCTCCCTTAAAGAGAAGAGGACTGCCCCAAAGCTTTGGAGGGGGACACCCCCGTGCCAAGGGAGATGTTTGATGGCACCTGGGCTTCAGCAGAGTTGGAAGAAAACACAGGAGCCATGTACCTGCTTAAATCTTTGCCATGTTTCAGGAAAACTCTGTTGAAAATTCCTAAAATGGTTCAATTTCATGATGCTGTTAGTGAGCTCACTGAAGGAGCCTCTCCAGAAAGATTTACAAAGTGAGGTCCCTGGCCCAGACGATTAAGGCTCTGCTCTTCCTTGCAGCTGACCTGGTTCAATCTCCAGCATCCCACATTGTCCCCTGAGCATGGTCAAGAGTGACCCCTGAGACTCTCATCCACTGTTGGTGGGAGTGCCGACTGGTCCAGTCCTTTTGGAAAACAATTTGGGCATTCCTCCGAAAACTAGACATTGAGCTCCCATTTGATACAGCAATAGCACTCCTGGGAATATACCCGAGAGACCGAAAAACACATAGCAAAAACACTATCTGTACTTCTTTATTCATCTCTGAGCTATTCACTATAGCTAGAATCTGGAAACAACCTAAATGCCCGAGAACAGAGGACTGGCTAAAGAAACTGTGGTTCATCTACACTATGGAATACTATGCAGCTGTCAGAAAAGATGAAATTATGAAATTTACCTGCAAATGGATGGACATGGAGACTGTCATGCTGAGTGAAATTAGTCAGAAGGAAAAGGACAGATATAGAATGACTGCATTCATTAACAGGATATAAATAGATACCAGTGTTTTACTAAATGTGTGAAATGGTAATGGCAGACTAAAACTCACCATTGAATATACACAAAGAGACTTAATTTTAAAGTCTAAATATCTACAGGGCTAGACACAATGTGTAAAACAAGAGGGAGAGAGATGCAGAGACAGAGAGAGAGAGAGAGAGAGAAAGAGAGGAAACAGGGCTACCTGCTGTTGAGGCAGCCTGGGGGGTGGTTGGGAGGGGTGGGGTACAGTGGTGGTGGAAATGGGGCACTGGTGGAGGGATGGGTGCTGGAATACTGTATTACCAAGAACCAATTTTGAACACCTTTGTAATTGTATGTCTCACGGTGGTATAATAAAAAAATTTAAAAAAAATAAAAATAAAATTGACCTAGAAAAAAAAAAGAGTGACCCCCTGAGAGCCAGGGAGTAAGCCCTGAGCATAAAGGGGGGTGCCCCTACACTAGGGGCTGGGGAGAGGGAGTTAATGACCCATTGTAGTCAAGTGAAAGAGCAAAGTGCAGGAAGTTTAAAGAACTTAAAGTTTAAACTTAAGAACTTTAAAGTGTAAAGATCATTTGCATTAGCATCATGACCATCCCTTTGGATTTAAAATATTTATTCAAGAATGAGATCAGTTGACTCATTCCTGAAAGCATTTAGTCACCAGCTGCTGAAAGCCAAAAGCCCCTACTCTGCAGGAAGCAATACTGCTGGAACAACTGGGTTACTGCTAAGCCTGCTACAATTCTCTAGTTCTCCAGGAGAGAGCAGAGCACAAAACCCAGACAAGGTGTTCTGGCCCTCTGCAGCTGAGAGGTGACAGGCAATGCCCAAAGACCCAGGAGTTGCTGTTCTCCCTGAGAGGCCGCCTTCCTGCTCTTAGCTTAGCGTCTCATACTGAAACTTTTGTGTCTCACACCCACATTATGCAGCACCTTGACTCCTGACAGAAGGAAACTACACAATCCGCCTTTTAGGCTGGCACCTGCTTTCCAACAAGTGGAATGTGACTTAAGAGGCACAGGTGGATCCAGTTATTCATGATAGAGTTTCGTGCATACAGTGTGTAAGAAGTTTATTAATATATGTACACCTCCTAGACACTTGGGAAAGACCCAGCAAGGCTAAATAGCTCCCACATGGTCTAATATGTCATCTTTAAAGAGCCTAGCTAACTAAGGGGCCAGAGAAATAGTACAGTGGGTAAGAAACTTGCCTTGCATGCAGCTGACCCAGGTTCTATCCCTAGCATCCCATATGATCCCCTGAGCACCTCCAGGAGTAATTCCTAAGGGCAGAGCCAGATGCCCTCCTAAGCACTTTTAGGTGTGGCCCAAAACAAACAAACAAACAAAATAAAAGCTTAGCTAACCGAACGTTGGGAGTAAAAGGAAGATCATTTGAGTAGGTTACCAGGAGAAACCTAAGTATTATTTAACTACTATCTTCTCCATTGACTGCAGTGTCCATTAAGGTAAGTGATTACTCATAAATCTCTCTTAAGGGGGCCAGAGTAACAGCATAGCGGGTAGGGAAATTTTGAAATAATTGTGGTCAGAGTTGCATGGTGGAGACCGGAGCAACAGCACAGCAGGTAGGGCATTTGCCTTGCAAGCTACCAACCTGGGTTCAATCCCCAGCATTCCATATGGTCCCCTGAGTACCGTCAGGAGTAATTCCTGAGTGCAGAGCCAGGAGTAACCCCTGAGCATCACCAGGTGTGACCCAAAAAGAAAAAAAAAAGAAGTTGCATGGTGTATTTGGGGTTGAATTTTTAATATCTGTAAGAAAGTAACATGAACATCATTTTTTAAAATATAATGAGTAGGGGCCGGAGGATAGCCCAGTGGGTGGGGCGTTTGCTTTGCATGCGGCAGGCCCATGCCAGCCCGGGTTCGATCCCGGCATCCCATATGGTCCCCTGAGCACTGCCAGGAGTTATTCCCTGAGTGCAGAGCCAGGGAGAGACCCCCTGAGCATTGCCGGGTGTGACCCAAGAAGCAAAAAAAAATAAAATAAAATAAAAATATAATGAGTAAAAGTCTGTTGCAGGACACCTAAAAGCCTAGGCCTCTGCATCTGCCCTGGATTGCCTCCTGCAGGTCACTTCATAGATAGGGCAGTCTTATCTGACCATGTATTCTGTACTGGCTGGTATAAATATTCTCTCCATGCTACCACAATCATCGTGGGACTAGCTAGATCTTACCAGCATATTTGCCTGGCCACGTTGGATCTCTAAGTAATTAGACCAGAGAGAAATGCTGTTTGCCTCCAAGCAAGCAAGCATGGCTCCCTGATAACTCAAAGGCAACTAAAATACAAAACTACCGTGAAGTAGACAAGACTCTTGTGAAGGCTTGGAGAAATATTTAACTGGCATTAGTATTAGTCTTTGGTACAGAGACATGCCATCTCAGAAACCCCCTTCTCTACCCTATAAAGGCAATTCCAGGCAGATCTTGGCTCAAGACATTAGGTGAGGTGCTGGGAGAAATTACCTGAGGGCATTTGATCCTTCCTGCCAGGGGAAGTTACATTTAGCTTATAGCTTCTCCCAGCTCTGCTAGGAGACTTTTAATTAGCTCTGGGTCCTTATAAACAGCCAGATGGTCTCCTGAAGTTGCTACATTTCTATAGAGCTATTTTCCTGTTTTCATCTCTAGATAGCCCAGCCCAGAATGGGCTGGGCTGGGGAGTTTGGGCGGATTTCTAGCTATAAAATAAGCTGCAAGAAAGAAGCTCTCTCTCTCTCTCTCTTTTTCCCCCTTTTGCCATTTCGGCTTCCCTTGGTGTTTTGCTTCTCCGTCCTCTCCATTCTCTGTTGGGCCTCAACACGTGGTGGCAGCCATCTTGGCCTACACCTGGCTGGGGCCTAGCTGGGAACCCAGAGTCCAGAGGTTTTCCCTGCTCTTGGATTGTATATTGGATCCTGTGATAGTAAAGCCCTTTTAAAAACTGCATCGGATTCCTGAGTCTTCATCCATTCCCGGCCGGCTTTGGAGGTAGAAGGGAACTTCGCTTCCGGCACTGTCGGGGGACCCCAGCGGCGCCCCCGGACAAAAGTCCACTATGTTCAACAAGTGAAAACAAATGATAAGTTCTACACATGAAAGCAATAACACAGATGGTCCAATTCACACATAACAACTCAGTAAAAGGTCATGACTTTAGCAGTACCATGCTGAGATATATGTTGTAATAAGCAATATAATTAGTGCCTGCTAAGGGAACAGGCATGGGGGTGGGAAACGAGGGTCTTTGGTGGTGGTAAGGGTACACTGGTGGTGGAACTGGTGTTGTAATATTGAATACTTGAAACAACTTCGTAAATCACAGTGTTTAAATAAAAGTTTAAAAAAAATTTTAAAAGGCTCTCCCCCTCCAGAGAAACCCACATTCTCTCATTTTTTTTGTTTGTTTTGTTTTGGGGGCTACATCTGACAGTGCTCAGGGGTTACTCCTAGTTCTGCACTCAAGAATCATGATGACACTCAGAAAATTGAGGCATGTGGCTACAATTGAAACCCACATATAAAACGTTTCTAATACTCTAAACAATGCCCCTTGTGCTCCTTTACATCTGTCTCTTCTCCCTGTACCCTGGACTCCTGACTTGCCCTTACCGCTTTGTATTATTATATTGAATTATTTCTGCCCTTCGTGTTATACACTTTCCAATGTGTAATATAATGAAAGTGTGTGGCTATTGGATCAAGCATAAGGATTTAACTTAAATAAGCTTAAGGGATTTTGAGATGCATCCATGTTTTTCTATGGACCAGTTAATAATTCATTTTGATTATTGAATCATATCTTTTTGTATGGATATATTATAATTTGTTTATCCAATCACCAGTTGGTGGGCTATGTGTGTTTTCAGTTCTTGGTTTCATTAATAAATTTAGCATAAACATTGATATGCTATTTACTTTTGACCTGTTATTTTTATTTTAGGTAATTACTTGGGAATGGGATTTCAAAAAAAAAAAAGAGTCATTCCTAGCATGCTCAGAGGACCATGTGGGACACTAGGATTGGACCCAGGTAGGCCACATGCAAGGCCCTAGCTTCAGTACTATATATAACTCCATGTTCTCTTTTGAATACTCTTCTCTCAAGAGCTATCATAGTCGCTTCTCTCCATCCCTCACCTTGCTCATATTTTCTTAACACAACTGTATACCTTTGCCATTTGTCTCCTGAAAATTGTTTTGTCATCTGAGGGCAGATGACAAAACCAAAACCTGCAAAGAACAATTCCTCAGCTGAAGCCATAGTTCCCCAACAACTTGAGTGTTGGAGCCCCATTAGACTGGGAGAAGTCAATTCCTGGGAGGGATGGTGTCTGTCCTCTCCTAATGTCCTTACACTTCTGTTCCAACAGGTAAGCCTCAATAAGGAAACTCTACATGGTATGTAGGTAATACCCAAACACACAGGAAACAAGGGCCATGAGGAATGGTCCATGGTAAGAAAGGGGGTGGAGGAGTGCAGTTAGGAGAAATAAGGGCCCACTATGACAATGATAATTGGAAATGATCACTCTGGACAAGAACTTAGTGCTGAAAGGAGGTAAAATTATATGCATGATACTCTTCAGTAACAGTATTATAAATCACAAACCACAGGGCCTAAAAAGGAAAGAGAGAGAGAGAGAGGAGGGATGGAGGGGGAGAGAGAGAGAGAGAGAAGAGAGAGAGAGACTATGGGATGGGGTTGGGGGACAGGCAGGAGGGAAACTGCTGACATTGGTGACGGGAAATGTGCACTAGTGAGGGATGGGTGTTAGAACACTGTATGAACTAAAACTAAATTAACAACTTTGTAACTGCATATCTCATGGTGATTCAATAAAAATTAAAATAATAAAAGAAGGTAATAAAAGGAGGTTCTGCTGTTCAGCTAGATGATTTGGGTAGGTAACTCACCACACTGAAGAAAAAACAAACTTAGGCTGAATCTGAGCATCTAAGTGAAGGAGCAGAAACAGTGACTGCTTTGAGAACATGAATTTGCAATCTTCCAGTTGCCCTCCTATGGCCAATAAAGCTCTTCCTTGGCTCATTAAAAAAAAGCAGTGGGCCAAAGTGATAGTTCAGTGGGTAGGGCATTTGCCTTGCACTCAGTCGACCTGGGTTCTATCCCCGGCATCCGATATGGTCCCCAAGCACTGCCAAGAGTAATTCCTGAGTGCAGAGCCCGGAGTTACCCTGAGCATGACCAAAAAATAAAAAAGTGGAGCATGAACCTCATATGGTTTATGAGTACAACATTAAGAGTGATAATAGAGACTCAAAGGATTAGCACAGGGGCATAGAGTGGCGGGCCTTGCAAACATATGGTCGTGAGTTCAGGCCTCCAGTGTTCCCCATGCATCAAGCACAATCCTGGCAGCTCTAGGACCTGCGGGGCCCCAGCACTGCAAGTGATGTTCAGTGCATCACCATCAAGTGTGTGTGAGTACCACGAAAGGGGGGGCATCCCTGGCTTAGCAACACAACTAAAAGAGATATGCAAGAACCGTGCCCAAGAAGTCCAAGCTCTAGTAAGCAAGTGTGTGATCACTGCTGTGACCCCCAGAAGGCATCACAACTGTAACTAGTGTGCCTCAGCTGAGTCTGACCCCTGCTGAGCCTAAGTGCAGGCACCACAACTAGAGGAATATAGAGCCGGGAGCAAAAGTACATTGGAAAGGGTGCTTGCCTTGCACCTGACCTGGTTTGAACTCCAGCACCCATAAGGTCCTCTATATGGTCCCTGCCAAGAATGATCTCTGAGTGCAAAAAGAGCCAGGAATAACTCCTGAGAATCATCAGGTGTGACCTAAAAGCAAAACAAACAAACAAAAACAACTGGAGAAAATCTCAGAGAGCACTTAGCCAAGTGCATGAGCACCATAACCTGATATAAGAATCCCTGCTGAGGGCTAGCCACAATGTGTAAAATAAGAGGCTGAGAGTTGCAGAGACAGAGAGAGACAGAGAGAGAAAGAGAGGAAACTGGGGTACCTGCTATTAAGGCAGCATGGGGTGGGCAGGAGGGGGTGGGGTACATTGGTGGTGGAAATGGGGCACTGGTGGAGGGATGGGTGCTGGTATACTGTATTACCAAGAACCAATTATGATCACCTTTGTAATTGTATGTTTCACTGTGGTATAATAAAAATAAAAAAAAAAGAATCCCTGCTGAAGTGGTAATTAAAACAGCATGGTATTGGAATAAAAACAGACCTGTGGACCTATGAATAGAGTTGAGTATCCTGACAACCAACCTCAAATACATGAACAATTAATCTTCAATAAAGGAGCAAAAAGTATGAAATAAAGCAAGGAAAGCCTCTTCAACAAGTGGTGCTGGGAAAACTGGACAGCTACATGTAAAAAAATGAACTTGGACCTCTGTCTAACACCATGTACAAAAATCAAATCAAAATGGATTAAAGATCTAAATATCAGACCTGAATCCATAAAGTACATTGAAGAAAACATAGGAAAAACCCTCCACACCTTGAAGCTAAGGACATCCACAAAGAAGAAACACCACTAACAAAACAACTAAAAGAAAAGATTATCATATGGGACTACATGAAGCTAAAAAGCTTCTGCACCCTCAAAAGAAACAGTGACTAAGATACAAAAGCAGTCCACAGAACAGGAAAGAATACCCACCCAATACTCATCTGATAAGGGGTTAATATCCAGGATATATCAAGCACTGGTAGAATTTTACAAGAAGAAAACAGCCAACCCCAATCAAAAAATGGGGAGAAGAAATGAACAGAAACTTCGACAAGGAAGAAGTTTGAATGGCCAAAAGACATATGAAAAAAAATGCTCATCATCATTAGTCATAAGAGAGATGCAAATCAAAACAACAATGAGATATCATCTCACACCACAGAGGCTACGCACATATCCTGAAGAGGAAGAACAACAAATACTGGCATGGATGCAGGGGAAAAAGGGACTCTCATTCATTGTTGGTGAGAATGTTGACTAGTACAGCCTTTTGGAAAAACAATATGGACATTCCTCCAAAGACTGGAAATTGAACTCCCTTTTGAACCAGCCATACCACTCCTGGGAATATACCCTGGGAAGCCTAAAATACGTAGTGGAAACATCATCCCTACTTCTATGTTCATAGCAGCATTAATCACAATAGCCAGAATCTGGGAAACAATCAGAGTGCCCGAGAATCAATGACTGAATAAAGAAACTTTGGTATATCTACATAATGGAATACTATGCAGCTGTTAGTAAAAATGAAGTTATGAAATTTGCCTATAAATGATGGACATGGAGAGGATCATGTTGAGTGAAATTAGCCAGAAAGAGAGACAGATATAGAATGACTGCATTTATTTGCATGACATAAATATATATACATATATATTTATATATATACATATTGTGATACCAATATCCAAGGTCAGGCGAAACATGGAACAGGAGGTCTTGTCAAAGGTGGAAATTATCACAAATGTGTGGGAGTCAGAAGCTAGGTAAGACAGAGAATGGAACAGTGTGCTAATAATTGTTGAAAGTGCTAATACCAACCTAGAACTAGCATTAAATACAGGCAAAAGATACACTTGACAGCCTCTTAATGTATGTATTGTAATCCACAATGTGGAAGGGAAGGAAGACAGAAAGAGAGAGACAGAAAGAGAAAGAGATAAATAACCTGTCACAGAGGCAGGTTAGGCAGGGGGAGGGAATCGGGGACATTGGTGGTGGGAAATGGGCACTGGTGGAGGGATGGGTGCTGGAATGACCGAAACTCAAATATGAACATCTTATGAACATCTTTGTAACTGTATATCTCACGGTGGTATAATAAAATATAAAAAAATAAAATAAATGAAGTTGCCCTCCTCCCAAAGGGGAAAAAAACAATAAAAAGGAATAAACACAGCAATTTGCAGGTGGGCAAATTAAGGTGGTAGAATTGGCCCATTAAGGTGGTAGACTATGACAGGCCTACCATAAGATAAGCTGATATACAAGATATACCAGAAGATAAGCTGCTTCTGCCTGGCACTGACATTCATTAAATGCCACATAACTTATATTTGGAGCCTAGTTTCCTGTCTGCACCCCTCCCCCATTCTTTTGTAAGGATTGCACCTACCTCAGGCCCTAGTCCTGTGAATAGTTTTGCACTGGAGGTATAAGGAAAGCTCCCATAGTCAGCAGGTCAGTGTGGTTCACCGGCCAAGGTTGTGGAATCAATACATCATAGGATCTAGTAGAATTTGTTCATTTTGGAGAGAGAAGCAGTAAATGGGGAAAACATGGAGAAGCACAGACCTAAGAGGCTAGCCATTATAAATGCCGAAGTCTAAATCTTTGCCAAGAAGGCAGCTTCTGAATCACAGGTGGTTATTCAGCACTTAAAACATGGCTAGTCCTGCCATTAAATACAGGCAAAAAGATACACTTGACATCATTGTAATGTATGTATTGTAATTCACAATGTGGAAGGGAAGGAAAAGAGAAAAAAAAAAGAAAGAGGAGGGGGGGAGAGGAAGAGGGAGGGGGAGAGAAAGAGGAGAAGGAGGGGAGGGGAGAGAGAAGGGAAGGGAGAGGGAGGGAGAGAGTGAGGAGAGGAAGGGGAGACGAGGGGGAGAGGAGGAGGGGGATTGAGGTGGGGAGTGAGAGGGGGAGTAAGAGGGGAGAAAGGAGGAGGAGGAGGAGGAGGGAGAGGGAGGAGAGAGGAGTAGGGGAAGGAGGAAGAGAAGGAGGAGGAGACAGAGAAGGAAGAAAAGGGGGAGATAGACAGACAGACAGACAGACAGACAGACAGACAGACAGACAGACAGACAGACAGAGACAGACAGACAGACAGACAGACAGACAGACAGACAGACAGACAGACAGACAGACAGACAGACAGACAGACAGATAGATAGATAGATAGATAGATAGATAGATAGATAGATAGATATGATATGAATTTATAAATGAAAGAAAAAATGAGTTCTGAAAGGTCTCACATGAGACCTTTCAAGACCCCTCAGCTGCTTTGAGAAAAGCGAAGACACCCTACTAAAAAGAACACATAGGAGAGAATTTGTGTGGAAAGACATTCCAGCATCCAGTCGGATGGAGCCCTCCAAGACCCAGACATATGAATGATGCCAGGACAGAAAGGCAGCTGTCTGCCAGACACAGCTTCTGACATGCCAAAGCACTGTCTTGAAGAGCCTGTTCCAGCTCCATGCACGGGAACACAGCCCGCTCTCCAGCCTGTCCTAAGAGTGCTGCAAGTATGCTAGAGCAAGTGAAGAGTTAAGGCACAAAGCCGGAATACCACCACATTCTTATTCCCTGAGTGGTCTCAGCAAGGCTCACTGATTCCTAATGAGCCCTGGAATTAGGCTACAAGGTAATTTCTTCCTCCTTCATACTTATCTTTAGAAAGGCCGTGACCTTTATATGACAGGATGAGTTGGTTACAGTAAACAGACCCATTTATGAAGGAGCAGCATTCCGCTATTTTGCAAGATGAGAAAGGAAAGAAACACAGACATGAAGTTTGAATATATTAAGTTAGAGGTTTGATTATGGAATGAAATGTAAATGTAGAATGCAATATATCATGTACCTGCATTTCAACCCAAAATTTCTTCTGTGGGCCTCAGGGCGTGTCTTCGTGGCTAACTGCACTCAGCTTCCAGTGTGAGGCTGAAAGGCCAGGCCAGACCCAGCAGTTTGGTGCCTTGCAACCCCTGCCCGACACCCCCAACCGACACACACACACGTGTGTGTCAAGCACTGTGCAGCCAAGCATACGTGCAGTCAAGCACTGTGGTGTGCGCAAGCACTGAGACAAGAGTGTGCAAAACCCAAACAGTACCACAACTAAAAAGATGGCGCCGGGGCCGGAGCGATAGCCCAGCGGGTAGGGCATTTGCCTTGCACGTGGCCGGCGTGTGCCGCCCGGGTTCAATCCCGGCATCCCATATGGTCCCCGAGCACAGCCAGGAGTAATTCCTGAGTGCAGAGCCAGGAGTAACCCCTGAGCGTCGCCGGTGTGACCAAAAAAAAAGCAAAATAATAATAATAATAATAATAATAATAATAATAATAATAAAAAGATGGGGCCAGAGCAATAGCACAGCGGGTAGGGCCTTTGCCTTGCATGCAGCAGACCAGGTTCAAGCCCCAGCATCTCATATGGTCTCCATGCAGTGCCAGAAATAATTCCTGAGTGCAGAGCCAGTAGTAACCCCTGAGCATTGCTGAGTTGAGTACCACCATGGTCCCTGGCAAGCACTATGTGCGTGAACCAGAATGTGCTGAGCATAGCAACTAAACAAGACACCCCCAGGAAGCAGCTGTGCATGCACCCCAAAAAAAGTGTGCAGACCCTGAGAGTGCCAGAAGGCCAAGTCCAAGCATGTGAGCACCACAACTAGGTGTGAGTAGCCCCTGGTCTTTACAAACAACAAAGGAAGAGGAAGCAGAAAAATCTTTTGCCTTGTTCTAATCTGACCTTACCACATGGCACTGGATACAAAGCAAGTCCACATTGGCCATTACCTAAGAGAAGTCATTGCAGGGGCTGATGGTTGCTCTGTTTGGAAGTCTTATCTAAAATTCGTTCTAGGGAACTAGTGAAAGGATATAGTAATCTTTCCCCACTATTCAAATAAATACATGTATAGGCAATGCCTAATCACCCAAAGCAATAGCCAGGGTGTATGAGTTACTAACAAATCATATTCTGTCAGTTAGCTCCCTCTCAACATCTCCACATCTATCATTTGGTTTTTATAAAGATCTTCTCCTCTTTTGTTTGTTTTGTAACCACACCGGCATTATACAGGGCTTACTCTTTACTCAGGGATCACTCCTGTCAGTGCCTGGGATACCATTTGTAGTACTGGGGATGAAAACTGGATTGGCTGTGTGCAAAGAAAGGACCTTTAGCCCTGTCCTGTCTCTCCGACCCACCCCAAGGCCTTCTACTCTTGATAAGATCTACAAGGAAACAATACATACCAATCCACTTAATCATCCATCCATTCAACAAATACTCAATTAAGTACCTTAGATCTCATAAATATACTTCCAAAACAGGGCCCAAATTCAAATTCATTTCCTTATCTGCTGCAACAATTACAAAACATTTTGTAGTTTGCAAAGTCTGTTCACACCTGCTTACTTCTCTGATGTGTTAAATCGGTCAGCCAAACCACCTCTCTGAGGAGATAAGACTGATTATACCCACCATGTATAGATTGCTAGGATTTGTTTTCCAAAATCTGTACCATTTAATGATTATCCTTAGGGTTCTCTGAGTTATCCAAACAGAAAGAATGTGGGTGACATCTCTACTGAAAGGCCTCACAGAAATTTCTTATGGATAAGGTGGTCATAAATAAAGGTAAGGATGCCATTGCTGAGTCACCATTTATAAATAATACAAAGCACTTGAAAACTAAGTGCACCTCTCAGTAACAGCAATGACGACACTGGCAGAGGGCAGTCAATGAAGAGTGAGTTGTGATAACGAAAGTCTTTCAGCATCGACTGGCGTATTAAACTGGGCTGGAAATGGAGTTGGGGAGACAAGCGGCACTCATGTCTTTCTAGTTCCTCAGTATTTCTCAGAATTTTCCTAACAAGGTGGACAGGCAAATTTATGCTCCAAGTCTTAAGCCAATATCGATACTCCCTTAGGTGGGCCTGCTCAATTATTGAATAAGTTCAGGTAAACGAGCATACTAAATGTTTTATTAGGGTTCAGAAAAGAATTTTCAACATTTGGCAACATTTTCTAAAAATAAATGAATTTGAAAAGCTGTAGGGACGCTACACACACACACACACACACACATATATATTTTTAAATATTAATATATACCCTATATATTTGAATATATTTTCCATATATTTGAATACATACATGCATTTATAGGATGGTATAAGTATCTCATACTAAAAATATGGAACTTTGTTAAAATTTGGTGCTGTATTAAGACATGAAAAATAATTTGATATGGGAAACCAAAAGATAGCAGTCATCTGAAACATTTTCTTCAGTCTGTGTGTAAAGGATCAAGAAATTCAAGAACAAGTCCTGTTCCCAGCCCAAAGTGCAGTTGACAAAGGAATGAGAATGTTCTGTTTCCCTCTGACTTCAAAAGAATCCCAAAAGGCTAATTTCATTTAAGAAAACAATTTCACTCATTATATTATACATAATTATGTTTATTATATATAATAAGCTGATCTCACAGTTGCCTTTTAAAGAAAAGATAACTTAAGCTTTGGAAGAAATATAGAAAGGGACCCTAGATTTTCTAATTCTTTGGCCCAGACTACATTCCCCCTAATAACGGGCGTGTGTATTTTCCTCTTGGTCTAAGGTAATGATTCAGTGTTTTATCTCCTTCACAGGGGAATATTTCCTCCTTATCTCTCCTAATTTCCATGTTGCTTCCCACTCACCTTATCCTTCCTATCTGATCGAGGTCTTTTGTCTCCATCTTTTTTTTTCTTCTTTTGGCCAGCTTCCCTTTTGCTCAATCCCCCAGGTCTTCCAATTATCAGTCCTTTTGTGTCCATTGCCCTTTTGATGCTATGCATTGCCTTGAGTAAATTTCCCTCTCCTGTGACCTACCAATCTCAGGTCATAAGTTTCAACTTTAATATCTAATACCAACTTCTCTCCTAAATGCCAAACTTAATGCTTCCCTCTCTCATCCGAGTATTTCCTGGAGTTCAGCATATCCAAATCCGTGCTCCTTGTCTTCCCATGAAGACCTGTCATTCTCCCCTACCTCAGAGAATATCATCACCATCTACTCAGAGCTTGAAATAAGGAAAATTGGGCCATTCAAGACTCCTTTCTCTCCCCTCAGATCCTACATGCAACCTATTAAGTCCTGGTCATAAATCCCCCAAATCTTTCTCAGATCTAGTATTGTTTCTCCATTCCTATTGTTGCCATCCCATCCCCCAAAAGAGTTCTCTTCTCCATAAACGAAACATCACTTCCATCACTATCGCTTTAACTCAGACATAGCCTTGTCCACCACAGTGCCCCCAAAGCTTCTGCTAGCCTTCAATGGATTCCCATTAAGGCAATATAACATGGTCCCTCAGCTAGAGAGATAGTACAGTGGCTAGGCTGGGGGCTTGCCTTGCATGGAGATGACTAGGGTTCAATCCCTGGCGTCCCATGTTGTCCCTCGAGCACTGCCAGGAATAAGTTCTGATTGCAAAGCCAGGAGTAATACCTGAACATCACTGGATGTGCCCCCAAAAAGGCACCCTGGTTCCTCTCCCCCCAATTTCTCTTTCCACCAATTTCATGGGGGAGGGGGTTTGTTTTGTTTTGTTTGCTTTTGGGCCACACCTGATGTTGCTCAGGGGTTACTCCTGGATCTGCACTCAGGAATTACTCCTGGCAGTGCTCAGGGGAACATATGGGATGCCAAAGAGCTAATCGGGTCAGCCACATGCAGGCAAATGCCCTCCCAGCTGTGCTATTGCTCTGGCCCCCAGTTTTATGCTTTTACAAATTCTTTTTTTAATTTTATTTTTTATTTTAATTTTATTACACCACTTTTATACATACAATTGCAAGATGCTCATGCTCGAGTTTTGGTTCTACAGTGTTCCAACACCCATCCCTCCACCCGAACCCATCTCCCATCACCAATGTCCCCACCTCCCTTCCCCCTCCCGCACCCCAACTACCTGGTGGGTTCTGTTTATCTTTTCTCTCCCTCTCTATCTCTCCCTCCCGCCTACCTTTCCTACACATTGTAGAATGCAGTATATTAAAGGACATAACTGTTTCCACTAGTTTGATGGACCCGCGGCGCAAAGCGGCCGCACAACTTGGGGGCCTCGTGGTTAGTATCCGGACAGTGAAAATGGCAGCTAATGTGGTGGGCGAGTCTCATCTGGCTTCTTCCAAGACCCCAGAGGTGATGGGCCCACTCCCAAAACCCATCTGTCCTCCTGGGGGGCCTCATGGTCAGCTGAGCTAGGGGAGAGCCGAGTTCCAGTTCTCCCAGCTGCATGTGAGGCTGCTTTTACAAATTCTTGTTTGTTGTATTTTATACTCCAGAAACACCAAATGCCTTGTTATTCCCCAGATATGCTAAGGCCTTGCCATTCCCCAAATATGCTAAGCCTCACTGGCTTTTTGTGCTTTCTTCCCTCTACCCTACTCTGGTATCTGGATGGCAATGCTTTAAAGTTCGCCGAGTATGCTCCAAAGCATTTATTCCTCAAAGGGATGTTTACTGAGTCCCCAAAGCAGGTTTTGTCCCTCTTCCTCTGTGTCCATTACCCCATCAACACAGTCCTGTCTGAGCACTGGCAGCAGTGATTATGAAGCAGGATCATGTTATGATATAATGAACTGGAAAAGCTTGGCAGTGCTCTGATGTACGACACATCACTGCTCAGAAACACTCCTAGCCACAAAATGTGTGAGTTCATTAGGGCTTTGTTATTTTGTTTCTGTTTTATTTTTTACACCAAGCAATTCTCCAACACACTAGTTGGGTGTCCTTCAATTTTACTCAGTTCTAATGCTCTGAACCTGGAGATAGCATCAGCTAGTGCTGATAAAGACCTTAATCCCACAAAACTTCTCCTTCCCCTCTTCAGATGCCAATCACATACCAGACCCAGGCTACCCGCAAATTCAGTCTGATTTGGCTACAAATTGTAGGTTCCCGACCCCTTCCACGGGTTTTGTTAATTAGCTACAGTGACTCACAAAGCTCAGAAAAATTCTACTTACCTTTGCTAGTTTATTAAGGGATGTGACAAAGGGTAGAGATGAAGAAATACATAGTGTCATCCAAAAATAACAGGGAACAACTGAATAGAAATGAGGGGCTTTGTTGATAAGAAAACAGCTTCATTTGGCAAGCATGTCTAAGCCGCACAAGTTGTGGAGCAGGCTGTAACGATGGTACAGCGGTTTGGGCTTTGTTTGCCTTGCACAAGGCCAACCCTGATCAATCCCTGGTGTCCCATATGGTTCCCTGAGCACTGCCAAGAGTAATTCCTGAGTGCAAAGCCAGGAGAAATCCCTGAGCATAGCCAGATATGAACCAAATAAATAAATAAAAAATATAGGAGACTCACATACAACTCACATACTCGGGACAGAACTCCCTCCCGCCCCAGGCGCCTGGGAGGGAAAGCGGGTTCTATCCCTGGCCCGCCATCCCAGCAGGGCCTCCCAAGAAGCCAGAGGAACCCCCACACCATGAGAGCCGCCATTTCCACATCCAGACTCCCCAGCTCATCAGAGCTCCACCCAGCAGAAGAGCTGATCACAAGCAAAGCGGCCCTGCGGTTCATCAATAATTGCATGAGATGAGAGGCGATTATCCCACCTGAACGGCAGAGGCTAGCAAGCTACCCATGTCATATTTGATATGCCAAATACCAGAAACAATTATAGACCTCATTACCATGCCCTTATGGAATGGTTTGAGGCTCTTCATGTTCCTGAAGCGAGCAGATGCCCTTGGGCTACACTAGCACGTGACAGGATGTATGGAGACGTTACTGGTGCCCACTTGAGCAAATCGATGAACAACGGGAAGACAAGTGATACAAGTGAAATAAATAAAGTAAATGAATATTTAAAAGGAAATTTAAAAAAAGAGACAGATTTACTAGTTTCGTGCTAGGTAGAGTTAGAGTAACATGCCGTTTTTCAGAAACACTCATGCATATTTATAAGGGAGCAACATTGAACATGCAATTGGGAACACACAAAGGATACATATCACATGTACAAAGGATACATATCACATGTACAGAAAAAATGGCAGAGAAATCTGATCATCGGTATGTTTCCTGGTGTGAGTTTTTAGAACCAAGAGAAGGGTAACCGCAATGTAGCTCTGCTCACCTTATCTTTCAGCCAGACATCTGAGCCTCTCATCAGGACAAACTTACTTCTAAAGCTTTGTCTGAAACCTCGACAAAGTCTAAGTCAAAAGACCCAGAAAGAGATTGTCAGGTCTTGCTTCTTTTTAACTTGCTGATATTTATTTTGGGGAATTGAGGCAATACCCAGCAGTGCGAGGTTTGCCCTGCAGTTCTTGGGAGACCCCGAGGTGCTAGCGATCAAATCAGGGCTGGCTACATGCGAATCTCCAACCCAAATCAGTAGCATTTTTGCTTCCTTCATTAGGAGACCCCTTCTAAGTCCTGCGGGAGCTGCTGGGGGTGGGGATGGGGGAAGGCACAAAGTTGGAAGAAGTTTCTGCAGTTTGGTTACAGGTATAATGAGGGCTGGAAATATGCCACCAGTTCAGGAGATTCTGACCTTAAGTGTCACTCTCCCCTGCGGAGAAACTCCTTATACCTCATGTCACTAGGGTTTTCATGGAAGCTTAATTCATAGGCATGATCAATCACTATTTTCGGCTTTCTCCTTTCTCCGGAAAATAGGGGACGAGGATAAGGATGTGCTGAAACTTCTAAGCTTCTTTCTGATCATGATTTAGTCTTTACAGTGACCGCCGTCACATGGGAGCCAGCCTGGTCCCAACCAGTCGTTCCTCAGAACCACAGACACTGTTATCACCCAGGAAATTACAAGGGTTTCAGGAGCTCTGGCTCAGGAACCAACCCTCTGAACAAAAGATGTGCCTGGGTTCTTATCACTGAGCAAATTACAAGGGTTTGTGGAGCTCTGTGCCAAGAACTAGTGACAAAACTAGCCTATATATTCCACTGTCTCATACAATGAGCTGTATAGTTTCTCTTTGCCATCAAGTAAGACTTGCAGGCAGGAAACAAACAGGTTTTTAATGCATGTGCAGCGAGCTGGGTTTTCCGTGCACCTACTGTAGCACCTTTTAGCCAGCAAACTGCAGGTGCCCCACGACTCCATCTGCTTCTAGATTAGTCCTGAAGGAAGCTGTCATCTCTTCTTCCCATAGATTGGCTTTGCTAGCTTTGGGATTTTTTACAGTGGGGTCATATAAAACTAAAATAACTTTTATTTTTGTCTCTTTTGCTCAACATTATGCCTTTAGGTATTTGAAGGGGGACACATCCAGCTATGCTCAAGGCTTTCTCCTAGTTCTGTGCTCAGGGATCATTCCCAAAAAGTGCCTTGGGGACCATGTGATGCCAGATTGAACCAGGGTCAGCTCTATGCAAAACAAGTGCCTTAATTCTTTTTTTTTTTTTTTGCTTTTTTTGGGTCACACACGCGACGCTCAGGGGTTACTCCTGGCTCTGCACTCAGGAATTACACCTGGCGGTGCTCGGGGACCATATGGGATGCCGGGGATCGAACCAGGGCCGGCACAGGCCGGCCGCGGTCAAGGCAAATGCCCTACCCACTGGGCTATCACTCCAGCACCAAGTGCCTTAATTCTTATACCAACCTCTTACCTGCATTTAGGTTTTATCTGCATTGTTAGATAGAAAGGTAGTATTTACATATATATGTACATATATATGTACATATATGTAATATGTATTACACATACATATGTGTATATGCATACATATATACATGTATTTATGCATACATATATATATGTATATACATATGTGTACATATACATGTGTACACATATATACTTATATGTATATATACATATATATGTAAATATATATTTTTAAATAAACAAAGAGGGCCCAGAGCGATAGAACAGCTGAAAGGGCATTTGCCTTGCACATGGCCAACTCCAGGTTCAATCCCCGGCATCTCATATGATCCCCTGAGCACCATCGAGAGTAATTCCTGAATGCAGAGCCAGGAGCAACCCCTGAGCATTGCTGAGTGTGGACCCCAAAAGGTAAAATATTAAAATAAACAAAGAGAAGAGAGGGGAAGAAATTTGGGGATTTTTTCATTGCTGAGTAGCATTCCACTATTTCACTACAATAATTTTCATTCCTATTGTTAATGACATTAAAATTTCTTCAGACTTTTGTGCTATCCATTGGGTTTTCATTTTAACTATGAAAAGCACTGCTTAGAGATTATGGAGAGAGAGTTCAGCAGGCCGGGCACTTGCCTTGCATACAGCTGGAGTTGCTTCAATCCCTCCACACCACCTGGAGTCCTCTAACCCCAGGAATGATCCCTAAGCTCACCGCCAGAAATAAGCCTGAGCACAGTCAGGTATAACCCAAAAAACAAAAATGAAAAAAAAAAAACACTACTGCAAAAGTACTTGGCTCTCATCTTTTGGTGAATCTAAACATTCAATTATTATGGATCCATAAATTAAATTGATAATTCATTAAATACGTTTCTTTTGTTTGGGGACTCCAAGGTATGCCCAGAAGAGACTCAGGGGCCCTTGTGTGGTCTCAGACAACCGGACCAGTGATTGAATGCACTCCTTGTAGTAAGGACCATCTCTCTTATTTGACAACTGCTTATCACTGATTAAATGACCTGAAAGGCAGGAAGTCATATATGTTGACTGGATTCATCCATTTGCTGACTAACCAGGCAGCCTGCTCACTGACGACAAGAGTCTCATATGTCTTTTGGATAAAAGAGGAGGAGATGATAAGAATAAGGAGGAGGCAATGAGGTAAACTGGAGAGGATCTCAATAGATATGTTTGTTCATTAACCACTAAAAATTAAAGGTTGCAATGATGGAGAGATAGTAGAGAACTCTAAGAGCTGAGGACACATGCAAGACCTTAACTAAAACAGAATCAATCCTCGTTACTCCAAACCTACAGACATGAATCTGTGTGTGTGTGTGTGTGTGTGTGTGTGTGTGTGTGTATTCCTGTGGTTCCACCGTGTGATTCTCGGGGAACTGAACAGAAATTTCTTCTTAGCAGGATGATGCCCGAAAGATTCTATTGTTAGAACTCCATTCCTTTATTTATTTTTTTAATTTTATTATATCGTCTGGCTTGTTGCCTTGCAGAGCTTCGCAACAAGCCAGACGACACCCCCCACCCCCCACTCCATGAGGGGCTGCCATTTTCCACATCCGGACCTCCCTCTGCGTCAGAACTCCATCCAGCAGACGAGCCTATCACAGCCCGGCTCACTCGGCCGCTACGTGGCGTGGTTCAAAAATAAATGCTATATTTAGAGGTGACTACAAGAGTATGCCACCCGCAAGGCAAGCCTGGCAAGCTGCCCGTGTCATATTTGATATGCCAAATACCAGTAACACTTATGTTAGGTCATTCCTATGACCTAATATAATGGTTTTAGGCTTTTTATGTTCCTGGAGCAAGCAGATGCCCTTGAGGCTCTACTAGCATGAGACAGGACATATGGAGATGTTACTGGAGCCCACTTGAGCAAATTGATGATGAAGGGAAGATAGTGATAGATAGTGATAGTGATTTATTATATCACCATGAGATATACAATTACAAAACTGGGGCAGGTGTGATAGCCCAGCGGGTAGGGCATTTGCCTTGCACGCAGCCTGCCCATGCCAACCTGGGTTTGATCCCGGCATCCCGTATGGTCCCCCAGCACCACCAGGAGTAATTCCTGAGTGCAGAGCCAGGAGAAACCCCTGAGCATTGCCGGGTGTGACCCCAAAAAAGCAAAAAAAAAAAATTACAAAACTGTTCATGATTGGGTTTCAGACACACTGTGTTCCAGCACCCATCCCACCACCAGTGCACATTTCCCACCACCAATGTCCCCAGTCCGTCCCCCACCCGCCTCTATGGCAGGCACTTCTCTCTCTCTCTCTCTCTCTCTCTCTCTCTCTCTCTCTCTCTCTCTCTCTCTCTCCCCCCCTCTCCCTCTCTCCCTCCCTCCCTCCCTCCCTTATTTTGCTCATTGTGGCTTGCAATATATACATACATTTAGGGATTATCATGTATAGTCCTTTACCTACATTCAATGCTCACTTCTAATCTAGCATTACCATTTACAACTGTTATTGGCAAATTGGTCCCTTCTCTATCTTACCTAACCTCTGTCCCCCACACACTTGTGGTAGATTCCAACCAATGACAAGCCCTCCTGGCCCCTGGTTTACCTGGCCTTACTTGTTTTTTTTTTTTTTTTGGGTCACACCCAGCGATGCTCAGGGGTTACTCCTGTCTCTGCACTCAGGAATTACTCCTGGCGGTGCTTGGGGACAATGTGGGGATGCCGGAGATCGAACCCAGGTTGGCCGCATGCAAGGCAAACACCCTACCCGCTGTGCTATTGCTCCACATTTCTTTTATTTTTGATTTTGATTTTTTGAGCCACACCTGGCGGTGCTCTGAGCTTACTCCTAGCTCTGCACTCAAGGATCACTCCAAGCAGAATATAAGGAACTTTTATGGGATACAGGTATCAAACCCGAGTCAACCACATGCAAGTCTACCTGCTTTACTATCACTCTGGCCCCAGAACTCCATTCCTTTAATCTGGTATTTTGATCCGTACTAAAAACAAAAAATGCTTTTTATGTTAATTATGTTAAAATAAAATCAATGGTTGGGATAGCTGTAAGACTTGAGGGAAGTGTTCTTCCTTGAAGATAAACAGCTCAGGGGCCGGAACAATAGCACAATGGGTAGGGTGTTTGCCTTGCATGTGGCTGTCCCAGGTTCAATCCCCAGCATCCATATGGTCCCCCGAGCACTGCCAGGAGTAATTCCTGCGTACAGAGCCAGGAGTAACCCCTGAGCCTTGCTGGGCGGAAACTAAAAAAGAAAAGAAAAAAACAGATAACCAGCCCAGTGTCATATCTGCAAAAGAATATGATACCACCTGGGGCAGAGTGATAGTCCAGCCAGTAGGCGGGCTTGTCTTGCTGCGTGGCCGGCCTGTGCCGGCCCGAGTTCAATCCCTGGCATCCCATATGGTCCCCCGAGCACTGCCAGGAGTAATTCCTGAGTGCAGAGCCAGGAGTAACCCCCTGAGCATTGCCAGATATGACCCAAAAAAGAAAAAAAAAATATATATATATATATATATATATGATTCCACCAAATCTTCCTAGGCAGATTGGTCCGGGCTGAGAGGTCTGGGTCTACTTGGAATGGGGTAGATAGAGAGAGTCCCCCTTCTGGATAAAGGCACAGCAGCCCAAGTCACACTTGACACCCTCCCACATAGAAAAGGCCCAGCTCCACAACTGAATCTCATCAAGCCACCGAGCTACCAAATCATTCCAGCTCTATTCCTGGAGTGCACCACTGCAAATACCTGGCTATACCACACTCCAAATTTCATAGGATTTCCCCTCCATAGGATCACAGCAAATCTGATTGGAAAGTTGCATAGAGGCCACCAAACTCTATGAGCCTAAACAGTAACACAGAAGTTTCATCTAGCACCAGCCAGCACAGCAGGTCATCAATGGCTTAGCAACATCATTGTGAGATACAATATCACAAATTGAATTCTATTGATTTAAGTTTTGATCATTCCATTTGCCATTTTTGTGTAATAAATAATATAAAGTAAATGGGTTTGTGCCCACAAAGGACACGTTAGGGAGATGGATAGAAAACCAGGGACTGGCCATGGAGCCAGTCCAGGGACCTCCCCTCCATTTTGTGGAGCCTGATGGCCCGCCCAGGAGCTGCCCTGGGGCGACCAGCTATAGCATGCGGGCCTCGGATGCGGCTGGAGAAGCTGGAACTCCGCTTTCCCAAGGTTAAGCTGACCATGGGGCTCCCAGGACAGATGGGTTTTGGGGAGGGCCCATGACCTCTGGGGGGGTCCCGAAGCAGCCAGATGAGACTCGCCCACCACACTAGCCACCACCTTCCCTGTCTGGATGCTGGGATACTACTACGACCAGATTAACAGAACAAAACCAGTTCGAGCTCAGTTGCGTGGCTGCTTGCTGCCGCGGTCCATCAAAATAGTGGAAACAGTAAAGTCCTTTAATGCACTGCATTCTACGATGTGCAGGAAAGTTTGGCAGGAGGGAGAGATAGAGAGGAGAGAAATGACATACAGAACCTGCCAAGTAGTTGAGGTGTGGGAGGGGGAGGGAGGTGGGGACATTGGTGATGGGAGATTGGTTTGGGTGGAGGGATGGGTTTTGGAACACTGTAGAACCAAAACTCTACATGAACATCTTGCAATTGTATGTCTAAAAGTGCTGTAATAAAATTTGGGAAAATAAAAATAATTAATTACTTAGTTACTTAATTAATTAGTTAGTTAATTAATTAGCTAATTAATTTAAAAGCAAAAACACCCCCCCCCGCCCTGCTGCATCTGGCTTTCAACCCCTGAGCTCAAAGCAGAGAGGTTCCTGTCACACCCAAGGGCTCTGCATTCCATCCAGCCAGGAGAGGGGTGCCATGCTGGTCTCTGCTTTCACGCTCTGGCCCTGAAGCCCTCCAGGTAAATTCCAGCTAGTCTGTTTGGAGTGAAATCTTCCAGCTTGACCAAGAGTCAATGACCTGGAGAGAGGCCGTTTAACCTTCATTATTTGGTTTATATTGATGCTATTTACATTGGGAACTTGATTAAAGCTGACCTCTTGGTGAAAACGGAAAAAAAAAAGGAAACCAGGGACATTGGTGGAGGGGATTTCACTCTGGTGGCTGGACTGGTGTTGTGACATTTAAATGCCTGAAATAACTAGTTAGAAACAACTTAGTAAATCAGGTATAACAAAAATAATTTTAAAAAATAATTGAGAAGGGGCTGGAGTGATAGTCCAGAGGGTTGGGCATTTGCCTTGCACACAGTCAACCCAGGTTGGATCCTCGGCATCCTATATGGTCCCCCAAGCACATCCATGAGCATTGCCAGGTGTGACCCCAAAAAAGCAAAAAAAATAAAATAAAATAAAATAAAATAAAATAAAACACTTGTGAGAATCCACACAATTTAAAAAAAATAATTGAGGAAGTTGTTGAATAAGATGTGGGAAGAAGAAAATTTAGAAGAGGATGGGAAAGGGAACTTTATGAGTAGTGAAAATACTGAGAAGCAGGGCACAGTGGGTAGGGAGTTTGCCTTGCATGCTGCTGACCCGAGTTCGATTCCCAGCATCCCATATGGTTCTCTAAGCACCACCAGGATTAATTCCGGAGTGGAGATCCAGGAGTAACCCCTGAACCTCGCTGGGTGCGACCCCCTCCCTCCCAAAAAAAAAAAAAAAAAGAAAGAAAATACTGACACCTACACACAAGAAATATTTGGTTCTGGATCTAGGAAGATTGGAAAGAGAATAAATATGTCTTTTCCTGCCTCCCTTCCTCACAGTGGTTCCGGTTATTGTGGAATTGCCTCTATTTGGCCACAGTTTTCTGTCTTGGATTATTGGTGCTTTACTAAGGAGGTAGAAAGCTGAAAGAGACACAAAGACGTTCACCGTGGAGCATGTGCCAACTCACTAAATTGTTTCCTGGGCTTGTGTTGCAGAGAATGCTGTAATTATGAGGCTGTAATACCTCTAAGTTGGCTTGAAGAAATTAGGGCTCATACACCCAATTGTTAAGAGCAATGAGAACAAATAGCTTTTTGAAGCCAACTGGACTGTACAGAGGCAAGCAACTAGGAAACTTGGTTTTCTTTTTCTTTTCTTTTTTTTTTGTCTTTTTGGGTCACACCCAGCAATACTCAGGGGTTACTCCTGGCTCTGCACTCAGGAATTACTCCTGGCAGTGCTTGGGAGACCATATGGAATGCCGGGAATGGAATCAGGGTGGGCTGCATGCAAGGCAAAAATGTCCTACCCGTTGGACTATCCCTCCGGCCCCTCTTTTCAATTTTGTTAACACCATACACCATAACACTGAACCTCATCAAACTGCCAAGCCACCAAATTGTTCCAGATCTATAGCTCTGGAATCACGCACCACCTCCAAATTTCAACCCAATAGGATAGCAAATCTGATAGCAAAGTTGCATAAGAGGATTGGGTTTTTTTTTAGAGGGGGAGGGGGTTCTTTTTAGTTAATTTGTCTGTTTTTTCCAATCTTCTCCTTACACTTTATATAAACACTGTGGTTTACAAAATTGTTCATGATGATGTGCTGCAGGTATTAAATATTCCAACACAGATCCCACCACCATTCCTCCACCATTGTCTCCAATTGTGAGGCTTTGGTTTTCTAAGGCAAAGATGCTGGCAAACTAAATCTGATAAAGTAATTCATTCACCAATACAGAGAAACAGTGATGCCATGGAAGCACTGATTCGATTTAGGCAGGATCTGAAGATGTGATTCAGAAGTTTCTGAAAATTTAATTTGGGCTTCAAAAATCTGTTTCTCTCCACGTTCATCTTCCCTGTGCTTTCATCCCAGCTATTGAACAGTTGATGATTCCCTTTCTGGTAGTTTATAAACAGATATAGTGATTGTTGTAATTTTGCTGTCTTTGGATACTTTTACAAGTATACACTTATTTACACACAAAATAAAATGGAGTCAAGAAAAAGAGTCTGTGACCTAACTTCCTTCTTTTCCTTTCTCTCTGATCCTCTTCCTTCCGAAGATTGCGCCAACATCACAGCCTCCTGATCAGCCTGGCAAAGTAAGCTTTTGCCAAGAGCCAGGGAAATGCTTGTCAATAGTTCAAAGGGAAAACATCCCAATCACTAATTTCATTCACTAGAGGGATCTCAGGCTTTAGTACTAGGACTTAATTAAATCCAATGGGTAAATCTAGTCCACCAAGCATTCCCCTTGAGAGCTTTCAGAGGGGGAGAAACTTTAGGGATGGAATCACCCTCATCTTTCTCAAGAAAAAATAAATTTGCAAGAGTAGAGCCATGCTGATGTATAAGCTGTAAAAGTATTTAAAAGAAGAATCAGGTTGTTGTAATAGTACAGCAGGTAGGCATTTGCCTTCAATGTGGCCAACCTTAGTTTGGTCCCCAGCATTCCATATGGTCCCCCAAGCTTGCCAGGAGTGATCTCTGAGAACAGACAGAAGCCCTGAGTACAGTCGGGTGTGGTCCAAATACAAAAAGTCATAAATAAGTAAATGAAGAATCAATAGTCATTTGCAGTGTGGATTAGGCATCTTAGAATCAGGATAAGTAAAACATCAGCAGCTTGCCTGAAAGATAACTACATCAGTTAGGGTTCATCAGAGAATAAAACCAATAGGAAATTAGCTATGAATCAATCAATAAGTAAATAAGCATATATTTAAATATCAATTAAATGAGATAAAAATATATAGAGTGAAAACTTTTATTTATATAATTTTATATATACATATATAATATATTTGTATATGTGTACAAATATATATTATATATAAATATATATGTAAAAGTATCTAAAGACATATATATATATATATATATATATATACATCAGGCAAGCAGACAGAAAGGCCCTAAGGCCCTGACAATGTGGATTAGAAAAAGTCAGCATCTAGAGCCTCAGAAGCAACGGGAAGGCTGGCATTCAGCTCTCCCCTAGTCCAGCTGACCATGAGGCTCCCAGGAGGACAGGTGGGTTTTGGGTGTTGGCCCATCACCTCTGAGAGGCCCCCGAAGCAGCCGGATGGGTCTTGCCTGCCACAATAGCTGCCATTTTCACTCTCCGGACGCTGCAACGCATCAGAACCTGCCCGGAGAGAGGCTAATCTCAAGACCAGATTAACAGAGTAGCCAAGTTCGAGCCCAGGTAGGCGGCACCCAGAAGTGGAAGTCACCGGGCATTTGTCAGATGAAGCTGGGGCCACCCCTTCCCCCTTTCTATCTTGTTCCAGAGCCCAGTGGCCCTGCCCAGGAACTGCCCCAGGACGACCAGCCATTGCATGCAGAGCCTCAGATGCAACAGGGAGAGCTGGCACTCAGCTCTCCCCTAGCTCAGCTGACCATGAGGCTCCCTAAGTCCAACAAACTAGTGGAGCCGGTCATGTCCTAGAATATACTGCATTCCACGATGTGTAGGAGGGGGGGGTGGGGAGGGAGAGATAGAAAGAGAGAAAGGAGATGAACCCGCCATGGAGGTGGGCTGGGGGAGGGAGGTGGGGACATTGGTGATGGGAGATGTGCACAGGTGGAGGGATGGGTGTTGGAACACTGTAGAACTAAAACTTAAGCATGGGCATCTTGTAACTATGTCTAAAAGGTGGTGTAATAAAATAATAATAAAAAATGAAAAAAAAAAAGTCCGTGTCTTTCCTGCCATAGAGGTGAAGTCAGGCTTGGGAGGGGTGGGGGGGAGAGGGAACAATCTGGGGACATTGGTGGTGGGAAATGTGCACTGGTGGAGGGATGAGTGCTGGAACACTAACTAAAACCTGATCATGAACAGCTTTGTAGTTGTCTATCTCACGGTGCTATAATAAAGTTTTTTTAAGAAAAAGGAAGAAGAACAAAGTCGGTGTCTGGGGCCAGAATGTCAGTACAGAGGGTAGGCACTTGTCTTAAACAATTTACCCGGTTTGATCTCTGTCATCCCATATAGTCCCCCAAGTACCATCAGGAGTGATTCCTGAGTACAGAGCCAGGAGTAAGCCCTGAGCAACGCCAGGTATTGGCAAAAACCAAAAAACAAACAAACAAACAAACAAACACGAAAAATCAGTGTTTGCAAACCAAACAACCCCAAAACATGGAGGCCTTTGAAGCAAAGCTTCACTGAGACTCCGCCGAGACCTTGACACACAGGCGTGCCAGACCCAGAACTCTGGCTGGTCATCGTGAGAAGAGGCTCCTACTGCAGACAGCTGCTGCGACAAGGAGATGAGAGAAAAGGACCAAGCGCTCCATGCGCTCTCGCTTGACAACACCAGTAGCAATGAGCTCTGGGTGGTCGCTCAGGAAAACCTCTCGAGATCTTTACAGAAGCAGCGCAGTCTCCATTGGGGAACTTGCCTGAATCTCTGCAGAAACGTGGGCTCTGAACGTGGCACAGCAGTGGCACCCTGAGCCCTGCCCAGGTGTGGCTCATCCATCCAAGCAGTCCTGGGCACTGTCAGTGGCTGCCTGCCCTCCTGCCTGACCTTCCACCTGCCTTCTTCAGTGGAACTTTCCAGAAGCTGGAAAGGATTTAGGTATTAAGCTGACCTATTCGAACACATCCTTCTGTCCTTCTACATGTGTATCCGGATATATAGTTCCATTTTATTCATGTAAAACAAACATTGTGGGGCTGGAGCAATAGCACAGCGGGTAGGGCGTTTGCCTTGCACAAGGCTGAACAGGGTTCAATCCCGGCATCCCATATTGTCCCCCAGCACCGCCAGTAGTAATTCCTGAATGAAAAGCCAAGAGTAACCCCTGAGCATCGCCAGGTGTGACCCAAAAAAGCAAAAAAAAAAAAAAATCAAACAAGCAAAAAAAAAAAAAAAACCTATTGTGTGGCTGGAGTGATAGAACAGCAGGGAAGGCGTTTGCCTTTCACGCAGTGGACCAGTGTTCGATTCCCAGCATCCCACATGGTCCCCCGAGCACTGTCAGGAGTAACTCCTGAGTGTGGAGCCAGGAGTAACCCCAAAGAAAATAAACATTGTATGTATGATTTTTTAAAATAGGATAAAAGAGGATATGTGGGCCGGAGCGATAGTCCAGCGGGTAGGGAGTTTGCCTTGCACGCGGCCGGCCCATGCTGGCCCCCGGTTTGATCCCCGGCATCCCATATGGTCCCCTGAGCACCGCCAGGAGTAATTCCTGAGTGCAGAGCCAGGAGAAACCCCTGAGCATCGCCGGGTGTGACCCCCAAAAATAAAAGAGGGTATGTACTCATGTGTGTCTCCTCTGGAAAAGCCCGTGTCCCTCGGAATGTTTTCCTCTCCCTTCATGTTTTCTCTTCATTATTTGCCTGCTTCCTTCCTGAAATTATTTTTTTTCTGCTTTTACTGTCACACCTGGCATTGCACAGGGGCTATTCCTGGCTCTGCACTCAGGAATTACTCCCGGCACTGCTTGGGGACCATATGAGATGCCGGGGACCGAAACTGAATTTGCTGCATGCAAAACAAATGATCCACCCACTGGACTATCTCTCCAGCCCCTAGTTCTTCCTGAAATTCTTTTCTATGAGGGCCGACCACAAAACTGGGCAGAAGCAAAGACTATCTTTCCTTTCCTGCGAGGAGCAAGTTCCTCCCTGTAGCCAGAGTCCTACAACTGCAGCAATAGTTGGGTGGCAGGGCTCACGCCCCTGTCATGCCGATCAAAGTCAGCACAGTCTGATGACTGCCAGTGGAGCTCGGGGAGACACAAGCATCCACACAGTGGAGGCGTCTGTGGCCGACCTTATCAGTTCTGACTCTTCCAGGCACTTCCTTGTGAGTGAGGCGGCTAAAGCGGGAGGTGATAGCATTTCCCCTCTCTCAAGACTACATGCATATATACTTGTCACTTGATAAGTCAATGGGTAAATAAATGCTTGTGGAAATTAATTAGGAGGAACTGGCTCATGACTCTTGTGATTAAGAAGGTGAGGAAGTTCGTCCACGTCCCTTCTGTAAGCTGGAGACTCAGGAAAGCCTGTGATTTAGCCTGAATCCAAGGGGACCAGCGGAGTGATGGTGTAAGGATGAACTGTCCCGACAGAAGGGAGGGCCAAAGGGAGACCAAGCCCTCCCTCCTCTGTGCTTCGCCTTGCTTAGGCTCATAGTGTAAGAACGAGGCTGACCACACTGGCAAGCACCATCTTCTCTGGGGACTGAGGCCTCCACCAGGACACACCCGGAAATCACGTTTCATCATGGCCCCAAAACAAGTTGATGAATAATAGTAACCATCACAACACACTGTGCTTATTCAATAAGAAAAGGGAAAAAAGAGTTTTTGGTTTTGTTTGTTTAGCTGTTTCCTCCTTTGGGTTATGTAATGGTTTACAACAAAAAGTCACTGGACTCTATTTATTATCCTTGAATTTGAATTTAATTTATAAACATCTCCTTTAAATCACACACTGAGAATATCCTTCAAGTGAAGACTGCTGTCACTTACTTGGGAAGAAAACAAAGCAAATAAAGAATGAAGGGCCGCCTCCTCCTGCCCACCACGCTGGGAGTTCATGTTTCTAGGTTGTTCATCCTCCCCTTCCCTTCCATCCTTACTTTTCCCTTGCTTCTAAAATCATCCCAAGGTCATCTGACCCTGTTCTCTCCAGGGTGAAAGTACATTTATAGTGAGTGTCCCGTGTGGCCACTCATGGTCTCTGAGTCTAAGGAAGTGGCTACAGATGAACTGAGTCTGAATCGGCCTCCTCTGGCCTTCCTGCCCCTCAGTCCCTGACCAGGAGTTCTCAGCCAGAACCTTCTTCATTCTCCAGGAACAGGATGAGCTTGGTACCTACTGACAGCATATCTCCTCCTTTTTGAACTGACCTTTAAATCAGTGCTGATGCCGCTGTGCTCAGTTCTGGACAAACATGTTCCGTTGCTTTCCCTACCTCCCAGGTATACAAGAGCAGGAAAGAAGCAAAATTTATCTTCAAAGTACCATGCTTCATAGGGCGTTTGCCTTGCACATGGCGACCCAGCATCCCATATGGTCCCCCTAGCACTGCCAGGAGGAATCCTTGAGTGAAGAGCCAGAAGTAACCCTTGAGTATCTCTGAATGTGACCCAAAAAGAAAAAAAAAAGTACCATGCTTCAGTAGTCAAGTTCTGACCTCCACAATCCCAGAGTCTCTGAAGTCTCTGTCACATCAGAGATGCCATCATTAGAGTATCCCACCGTTGTGTGCAAGCTCCACAACTACCCTGAACACTGCAAGATGTGTGAGCATCAGTCACAGACAGGAGTGTGACTGTGTGGGCAGCACAGCTACAGAGTGTGAGCCCTGTGAGTGTGACCAAGAGTTCATACACTGCTACAAGAGTGTATGAGACACACAGTGCCATAGCAGCAACTGGAGGAGAAAGAGCAGGAATCGGTAAAGAACAAGAATAATAATAAAACCTACCAAGTTAAAAATGGCAACACTTTGTTTGAGCTCCCCAGCAGACTTGCTCACCAGCCCCTTGTGCTGTCTCCCCAACTATAAAAAGTGCAAACTTTTTGTGGAATTCCAGATTAGTTCTATTCACCTAATGGTGTAGGTATCACTACCTCCACTATGAGAGAGAAAGAGAGAGAGATCTATCCCAAATCTGGGACTGAAAAATTAAACATAGGGCTAGAGAGATGGTACAGTGGAAAGAGTGCTTACCTTTCACAAGGCTGACCTGGATTTGATCCCTGGCAAAATATATGGTCCCTTGAGTCCACCAGGAGTGAGTCCTAAGCACAAAACTAGGAGTAAGTCCTAAGCACAATCTGATGTGATCCTAAAATGAAAGAAAGAGGGCTGGAGTGATTATACAGTGGGGAGCACACAGCA
>JAJIBD010005876.1:0-10000 GCA_021461705.1 Cryptotis parvus | reverse complement strand
AGAAGTTATTTTCAATAACCTATGAAGTTCTGCAGTGTGACACACAGGGTGGGGGTGGGGAGATTTCCCCATCTGGCCTCAACAACTGGCACAGGAAACCATGACAACACCCCACTTGGAGTCTTCCATCATGCCGAGTCTGACCTCATTCTGGGAGCTCGACGCCATCCAGTGGCACAACAGCCAGTGTTATGAGGCTGATCAAGGCCTAGCTCCAGCACCTTTCCCCATGGAGGGACCTAAGCATCCCCAAGTATTCGTGCTGGATGGACAGAGGATGGACTAGGCAGCCCTCATTCTAAACCCACACTCCGGGCTCCCCTACCAGCTACTCTCTGCTGGGCTGGGCCCCATCCGGAGTCAGGGTCTGTCCACAGCTGCTCCCAGTAGGATGCAGAGACCTGACTTCCTGTTTAGATTCTTCTTTCCCTGGAGGGAGGGTTGGGGAGGGAGTGACTGGCAGTCTTCCTCCGATTGTTTTGGGAGTTTTTTTTTATTCCACTCATTGATTTTATGCAGAGGTACATAAAATCAAATATTACATGAATGGGGGCCAGAGCGATAGCCCAGCGGGTAGGGCATTTGCCTTGCACGTGGCCAGCCCATGCCGCCCGGGTTCGATTTCTGGCATCCCATATGGTCCCCCGAGCACAGCCAGGGGTAATTCCTGAGTGCAGAGCCAGGAGAAACCCCTGAGCATTGCCGGGTGTGACCCAAAAAAGCAAAAAAAAAAAAAAATCAAATATTTCATGAAATTAAGACCAGTCCATGACAAATTAAGAGCTAAATTTGAGGGGCTAGAGTGATAGCACAGCGGGTAGGGCATTTGCCTTGTACACGCCGACTGGGTTCAATCCTCAGCATCCATCATGCCATAGTGCCATGTGGTCCCCGAGCACCGCCAGGAGTGATTCCTGAGTGCAGAACCAAGAGTAACCCCTGGCATTGATGGGTGTGACCCAAGAACAAACAAACAAAAAAAGAGCGGAATTTGATATCAGAAAACTTGTGTTAGCATGGATGAAAACATTATGTGAATGAGAAACCAGTATTGTAAACCATAGAATCTCAATCAATCTCAAGATAAATAAAATTGGGGCCAGAGCGATAGTACAGCAGGTAGGGTGTTTGCCTTGCACGCAGCGGCCAACCTGGATTCGATCCTCAGCATCCCATATAGTCCCCAGAGCACTGCCAGGAGTAATTCCTGAGTGAAGATCCAGGAGTCTTCACTGGAGAAGTGAAGACTCTCAAGGAGAAGATCCCTGAGCATTGCCAGGTGTGACCCAAAAATGCTAATAATAATAATAATAATAATAATAATAATAATAATAAACTTTAAATGAATTTTTTAAAAAATTATATATATATTTTTTTTTTGCATCACACCCAGCTATGCTCAGGGGTTACTTCTGGCTCTGCACTCAGAAATTACTCCTGGCGGTGCTCAGGGACTATATGGAATGCCGAGGATCGAACCTGGGTCCGCCGCATGCAAAGCAAATGCCCTACCTGCTGTGCTATCACTCTGGCCCTAAAAAAACTTTTTTTAAAGAAAATGTTGAGAATGTCCCCATCTCTTGTCCTCAAGGGAAAGTGGGGTGACACCAGCAAAAATCTTTATTTGCAGGTACACTAGAAGTATGCATCAGGAGAGCAGCCCAGGTGGAAGTGTATAGATCACCCCAGGGACCACGGGCAGCAGCCCACCCGTTCTGACAAGGTGCCTCCCACCTCTCAGCCTATAAAAACTGCTTTGGGGGCATGTGGACAAGACAGTTGCTTTGGGGGGCATGTGGACCAAATGGTTGCTTCAAGCACACGGGTCCACTATCCTCAAGCCAATTGGCTAGTTACCAGGAAAGTACTTTCTCCACCCATTGACCCTTGGCTGAGTCTCTGCACTGACAGGCCCCGAGCAACAGTGGGAGTGCATCTTGGTAATCACAAAATCTCTGTATTGGGAAAGAGTGTTTAGACCTGATGGCCTTGAGATATAGTCCTAAAAGAGAAGCTACCCTGAGAAAGATAAACTCAGGCATCAGTAATCGCCCACTAGATCCCCTCACCTCGACTCTCCATGGCTCTGTGACCAGTTTTAACCTACATATAAGAGGAAGGGGGAGGGAATTTGGGACATTGGTGGTGGGAAATGGACACTGGTGGAGGGCGGGTGCTGGAACACTATGTGACCGAAACCTCTAAACATGAACAACGTTGTAATTGTATATCTCACGGTGGTATAATAAAATATGGGAAAAAAAGATACACCAGATAACCTCTAAACATATATATTGCAGTGCACAATGTGTAAGAGGAGAGAGAGAGGGAGAGAGAGAGAGAGAGAGAGAGAGAGAGAGAGAGAGATAAAGAAACTGTCAGAGGCAGGCTATGGGAGTGGGGAGGAATTGAGGTTATTGTTGGTGGGGGATGGGTGCTGGATCACTGCATGACTGAAACCCGAACATGAACATCTTTGTAATTGTATAACTCTCGGTCGTATAATAAAATATTTAAAAAATAATTTAAAAAAATTAAAAATTAATTTGGGCATTAATAGCCTAATGACAAGAACAAGAAAAGAATAAAATTCTCTCATTTGTTATCAAGTTAAAAAAAGAGGAAGGGGCACCTATAAATGGATGGACATGGAGAGGATTATGTTGAGCGAAATTAGCCAGAAGGAGAGAGACAGATACAGAATGACTGCATTTATTTGCATGACATAAATATATATGTACATATTATGATACCAATATCCAAGGTCAAGTGCAACATATATCAGGAGGTCTTGTCAGAGGTGGAAATTATCACAAAAGTTTGGGAGTCAGAGGCTAGGTAAGACAGAAAATGGAACAGTGTGCTAACAGTTGTCGAAAGTACTAATACCAACCTAGAACTGAGCATTAAATAGAGGCAAAAAGATACACATGACAACCCTTTAATGTATGTTCTGTAATCCATAGTCTGAGGGGAAGGATAAAGAGAAAGAGATAGAGAGAAAGGGAAAGAAATAAAGAACCTGCCATGGAGGCAGGGCTGGGGGAGGGGTAGGGAACCGGTAGTTGGTGGTGGGAGATGGGCACTGGTGGAGGGATGGGTGCTGGAACACTGTATGGCCAAAACCTAAATATGAACATCTTTGTAATTGTATATCACACAGAGGTATAACAAAATACTTTATGCTTTTTTGGGGCCGGCGATGCTCACGGGTTTCTCCTGGCTCTGTACTCAGGAACCACTCCTGGCGGTGCTCGGGGCACCATATGGGATGCCGGGATCAAACCCTGGCCAGCACAGGCCGGCTGCGTGCAAAAAAAAAAAAAAAAAAAATGCCCTACCAGCTGGACTATCGCTCTGGCCCCAAAAAAATACTTTAAAAAAAAAAGAGGAAGGGCCACTGGGCTGGTGTGGAGCCAGGACTAAAGAAAACTTGGGGGGGAGGAGCTGAGCCACCATGCGCTGGGCAGAGCATTTGCCTTGCACATAGCTGGCCTCGGTTCAATCCCAGGCACCCTATATGGTCCTCAGACCCAGTCAGCTCTGATTTCTGAGCCCAGAGTCAGAAGTAAACCCTGAGCACTGCCAGGTAGGGGAGTGGACAAGCCTGAGGCACCTTGCTGGGAGGAAATCCATAGGGAGTTTGTCACATTTCCACACATCCAAAGCACCAGGCATCATAGCACGAAAGCAGAAAGATATGGAAACCTAACGATTTAAGAGGAAAGGTAGCATTTTCTCATGCGACAGAGTGGCTTTGTTTTTGTTTGTTTGCTTATTTGCTGGCAAAACTGGAGCTGCTCAGGACTTACTCCTGACTCTGCACTCAGAAGTCACTCCTGACAGTGCTTGGGGGGCCATACGGGGTGCAGGGTCTAGGTGGCAGCGTGCCGGGCAAGCACCTTAGTTGCTATCTCTCTGGCCCACAGATTGGTCTCTAATGGTTTTCCAAGGACCATTTTCTAGTTTGGGATAGCACGTTCTATGGGAGAGATTATGAATAGGAACCTCACCTCACATCTCCATCCCTAATCTCCATCTCTCCTCCCAATTCCTCCTCCTCATCACTGCTTATCTTCAGAGTCTGCCTGAGGCCAGAGCGACAGCACAGCGGGTAGGGCGTTTGCCTTGCACATGTCTGACCTGGACTCGATCCCTGGCCTCCCATATGGTCCCCTAGTGAAGAGCCAGGAGTAACTCCTGAACTTCACTGGATGTGACCCAACGAAAAAAAAAGAATCTGCCTTATGTGCCTTCTGTTACAGATGAAATCGTAGGTTAGCTGCTCCCCTCCTCAAAAGGAAGTCGGGAAGATGCAAACACAGGTAAATATTGTCTCAAACAAGGCTGTATTCTTTTGTTTGGTGGGTTAGTTTCTGTGCCACACCTGGCAGTATTAGGGCTCCTCTGGGCTGAGTGCTCGGGGCCTTGCAGGGCGGGGCATCTAACACAGGACTCCTGCCTGAAAGCTTGTGTGCCAGCCCCTGAGCCATCCCCACAGCCCCGGATGTGATTCTCCAGCTGAGCCTAAGGGAAAGCAGCTGCCGGCTCCCCACCTTCAGAGCACACAGGTCAGCGAGCAAGAAGACCCCATCCCTCTGGTCTCTTGCTACTGTGGAAACGTTGTCCAGACTGGAATTATGCCCGGATGTGGGTCCCCTGTCCCATTTGCATGTTGCATACGTCTCCCCCAGGCATGGTTTGTTATTAAAATTCTGGGTGAAAAGCCACTAAGGGACAAAGGTCGCTGAGCTGGATTAGTCCAGGAACTCCCCCCTAAACTCCCCTCTCTCTGTATCACATCTCTCAAATCCTCCGAGATGTACTGCTCAGGGATGTATCACTTTTATTTTATTTATTTTATTTTATTTCATTTTGGCTTTTTTGGGTCACACCTGGCGATGCTCAGGGGTTACTCCTGGCCCTGAGCACATAAATTACTTCTGGTGGTGCTCAGGGGAACCATATGGGATGCAAGTGGTGGTACCCGGGCTGGCTGAGTGCAAAGCAACTGCCCTCCCTCACTATACTATTGCTCCCGGCCCTGTTTTCCCAGCTTTGACAGTTCCACTTTTTAGGAATCTCCTTTAGCCTTAGACAAACTGGAAAATCTCAAAAAAAGAAAATATGGGCGACTTGGATGGGGCTATTGCAATGGCCTGCTATTGGGTTCTCTAGGAAGGCAGCACACATGTCCCTGCTGTTGGCTCGGTCAAACTCAGAGAGCAGGAACCAACCAGCAGCAGTGAGACCTGAATGCGTATCAGCTCAAGATTAACGACACTGCAGAGCGGCCGAGGGCCAAATCAATTTTCCGCCTAGCAACTGCTCTAGGAAAAGAGCTAAGAGCTAGGAGCGCAGATGCAGCCTCGCTGGGATTGGGAAACTTTACGAAACACAAATGATTCTTCCTGCAGTGCTTGGGAGGAACAGGTGAGCACAGAGATGAAGAGAGGAGCTATTTCAGGCCGGGGCTGGGGGCGCAGAGCAGGCAAACCCATGAGTGAGGTGAGTGAGGGAGCCATAATCCACCTGCCTCCAAATATGTCAAAGGTCATTTCCCTGGAGGACTCTCGGAGGTGGAGCCGAGGTTGCTTCTCCAGAGATTGACATTAAACATCTCCCATACCATCTTCTCTCAGGAATGGTCTAACCCATGGAGAAGGCTGAATTCATTCATTAATGAGTAAATTTCGGTTTTGGGTCTTCCTCAGTGGTGTTAGGGGCTCACTCCTCTGGTGGGAGGCGGGAGGGTGGTGCAGGAGGTGCGGGGATCGGGCCCTGGGCTCCACATGCCAAGCGCAGGCTCGTCCCACTGAGCTGTCTCCACTCCAAGCAGAGCTGTTTGGGTGTAGCACTTTGGGGCTGCCTGTCTGACTGATCTGGGCTAACCAAGCTCCTTACCGGTGGTGTCTGAGTCTCCCTGAGTTACTCAGGTTTGCTGGGTCTCAGTACAGGCATCTAATCCACTTATTCTTCACTCTTCCTATCTGGTGTTTGTTCTCATTGGTTTGCTAGCCTCTAAAGAACCCAGAGGTGGGCCAGAGTAATAGCACAGCGGGAAGGGTGTTTGCCTTGCACATGGCTTTGATACTGGCTTTGATCCCAGCATCCCATATGATCATCTAATGTAGAGCCAGGAGTAATCGCGGGTGTGACCCATAAAGAGCGAGAGAGAGAGAGAGAGAGAGAGAGAGAGAGAGAGAGAGAGAGGAGGAGGGAGGGAGGGAGGGAGGGAGGGAGGGAGAGGCTGGGAAGATCTGGAGCAGGAGAGATGGTACAGTGGGTATTGTGCTTGCTTTGCACACAGCTGACCCAAATTCAATCCTGGACATCCCAAATGGACCCCTAATCCGCCAGGAGTAATTCCTGAGTGCCAGGATGTACATCGCTGGGTGTGACTCCTCCCAAAGGAGAAAAGCTGGGGAAATCTGACAAGATGCTGCCCGCCACCGGCATCGGCAGGGTATTGCCCCATGAGCCCCCAATAGGCCCGCCATGGGCGGCAGCGTCAGAAACTGCTTTGCCAGTTGCCCCACACTATTTTTCATGTAAGTGCTCGGGGCCCTGGGAAGCTTAAGCAGGTGGTCTCCCAAATAGGCTCAACGTGCCGGCAAGGCATGTGGAAAAACCACTGGGGCTAATTACACGTTCGCATGATGGGGTTGTTTCTACAGCAGCAGCTATAAAAGGGAAAGATGAAAAGGCGCTGGCCGCTCTCCAGTCGGGCCCTCCCAGGGCGGCCATCCCATGGCTAGTCCGCGCCATCCCGATTCCAGAGAATCTCGGGAATATTCCAGCCTGGCACCGACAGTCAGCACGTCCCTCACAACACCCCTGCCCTCATGGCAGTCATGGTGTAGTCATTTGCTTCTTTGTTTTATTGTTTAACCCAATGAAATGAACCAAATGAAATTCGGGTTGAGCCCAAGGAAATGAACCAAACCAAATCAACTTGACTTTTCATTTATGTTTGTTTACTCATTTTTGGAGCCATACCTGCTGATGTTCAGGGCTTACTCCTGCCTCTGCACTCAGGAATCACTCCTGGTGGGCCTAGGGGACCATCTGGGACACCCGAATTGGACCCAGATCGCCGCATGCAGGGCAAGCGCCTAGGCACTGTTCTTTAGCCCTGGTCCCAATTCCTTTATTTTATTTATTTGGGGGGCATCCTAAGCAGTGTTGGGGGTCCCCAGCAATACTCACCTTTTCAAGACTGGAGCAGACACAATTTCAACGTCAGAGTCTGAGGAGGGGTAACAGGGACCACCTGGGCCACCCTGCAGACACTCAGCTCCCTCCAACACCCACCCAGAGGAGTCTGGGCCATCATGTAGTGCCAGGGCTGGAATTGAAGCCCCAGAGCATGCAAAGGATGAGCCTCTGGGTGCTGAACTAAATCTCTGGCCCTGAAATTTGCTTCTTTAAATGTTACCTTAGGGCCAAGACCAAGTACAAAAGTTAAGGTGTGCGCAACCCGGGTTCAATCCTCGGCATCCCATATCGTCCCCGAGGCACCACCAGTGCTCAGACAGGAGTAACCCCTGGGCCCGCAGGGTGAGGCTCAAAACCACAAATAATAAAATAAATGTTGCTCTTAGATGTGGCTTATGGAGCAGAGCTGGGTTTGATCCCGACACCCAGTAGTCGACACACCCCACCCATGAGCACTGCTGAGTGCAAACACCCGGAATAAATAAGGGGGTGCCGGGGCGGAGAGATGGCTCAGAAGGGCTGGAGCATGTGCCTGGCATGGTCCCAGAGCTCCACCGAGTAACATTCCCAACCCCCACCAAAAAAGGAATTTGGGGACTGATAGATATGCTTTGGGCCTGTATAGGGCCCTGGTGCCTCATTTATTTTTCTAATTGTTAGAGCCCTGGGAAGGTCAGTTCCTTCCCCACCCCCAGCACCTTAGGGTTTTGTGTAGGAAATGGAAAGTGGTCAAGGACAGTTCGCAGCAGAGAAAGGAAGCCAGTATGTTGAGTCCGGGGTGTCCTAAACTGCTAAACTGTATAAAAGCCCTGTACTATTTATTTCAAAAGGAAAATCATTAAATTAAAACAAGGTTTGGAATCAGAAACCCTTCAGTTGACGAGGAACCAGGAAACAGGGCTTATTTCACACCGTTTGCTAAACTATGAAAGAGAACATGACTAGCCCCGCTTACAACTCGGTCATTCCTGGTGACAATCCAAAGAGAAGCTATGACAATGAACTGCGCCTCCGTCCTCTAGACAATGCTCTTTCCTAGCACCAAACACACAGATCTTCTCATTAGGAAACTGGATGGAGGGAGGCGCAGGGCAGAGAGAGGAGTACAGGGATAGGGCACTTGCTTTATATGCCAGCCGACCTGGGTTTGATCCCTGGACATTGCCAGGAGTGAGCCCTGAGCACAGAGCCGGAAGTAAGCCCTGAGCACTGCCAGGTGTGACCCCCACAAAAAAAGAAAACTGAGCATGGCTGGAGAGGTAGTGCAGGAGTTAAGGCACTCCCTGGCACGTAGCTGCCCTGCGATACCCAGTCCCTGAGCGAAGGAGCTGGGAACAGCCCCATGCACCAACCCCAAAAGCAAACAAGTAAACCAGCCAAGCACGCTGACCCCAGAAGCTTTCTCCTGTAGGCTACCTCACACCTCTTGTCAGCTAAGTCTGAACCTCCTCTTCAGGGTCTTCTCAAATTCCAGTTTTATCCGGCAAAACCTGAGAGGGTTTCCTGACCCACCCCTGCCTCCCTTGATAAAATGTTTTCCACTTATTCCCTTTTTTTTAACCAAGTTTTGTGACACTCCCCACACACACACATTCACTCCAGCACCTGGTTTGTTCCACTTTATTTAAGAAATTTTAGGGCCGGAGCGATAGCCCAGCGGGTAGGGCGTTGCCTTGCCGGTGCCGGCCCAGGTTCGATCCCCGGCATCCCATATGGTCCCCGAGCACCGCCAGGAGTAATTCCTGAGTGCAGAGCCAGGAGAAACCCCTGAGCATTGCCGGGTGTGACCCAAAAAAGCAATAAATAAACAAACAAACAAACAAATAAATAAATAAATAATAAAATAAAGAAAAGAACCTTTAAAGAAGGCTGCATGAAGGAGGAGCCAAGTGTGTAGCTCCGGGGCAGAGGACGCAGCCGTCTGTGTATGACTCCTAGGTTTGAGCCACCAACAAAGTAAATCATAAAAATAGGGGCTGAAAACAGATAGAGGGGAGGGCATTTGTCAACCCGGGTTGCATGCTGTCAACCCTGGTTCGACTCGGCGTACCATATGGTCCCCGAGCACTGCCAGGAGGTAACTCCTGGAGTGTAGAGTCAGGAGTAACCCTGAGCATCACTGGGGGTGACCCAAAATGCCAAATAAATAATAAAATAAGATAAAATAAAATAAAATAAAATAAAGAAGCTTCAGCTTCACTGAGCCAGTTTCAGCTGCTTGAGTTGCTGACAATTTCCTGGGAGACACTGCCCCCTGGTGGTGGTATACTGGAATTATTCCAAAACCGAAAGGATATTTTCTGTGCCAAGATTACTCCTGGCCCTTGTATTCGATAGTTTCGAGTATCTCATGGCTTTTGTAGTTAGTAACACCCTTTCTTACTCCCTCACTGATTTTTTGGCTTTTGGGTCACACCCGGAGATGCTCAAGGGTTACTCCTGGCTCTTCACTCAGGAATTACTCCTGGTGATGCTCAGGGGACCATATGGGATGCCGGATATTGAACCCTGGTCTGCTGCATGCAAGGCAAAAGCCCTACCCAGCTGTGCTATCACTCCGCCCCCCATCACTGATTTTTTAATGAATATAAATTTTTATTTTGTTTGGCTCCACACCCAGAAGCTCTCTGACTGCTTGGAGCACTGCACCTGGCGAACAGTGAGAAGCTGGGCATCAAACCAGGCCTGCAGAGCGTAGGCGCCAGACCACTGAGCTAGCTCCCTGGTCCTAGTAGGAATATCTTTTGTTTGGGGGCCACACTCAGCTGTGCCGAGATCTTTC
>JAJIBD010005875.1:0-73025 GCA_021461705.1 Cryptotis parvus | reverse complement strand
CATTCAAAGACTAGAAATTGAACTCCCATTTGACCCAGCCATACCACTCCTGGGAATCTACTCTGGGAAACCAAAAATACAGGGGAAACACCATCCCTGCTTTTATGTTCATAGCAGCATTATTCACAATAGCCAGAATCTGGAAGCAACCAGAGTGCCCAAAATTGATGACTGGATAAAAAAGCTTTGGTACATCTACACAATGGAATACTATGCAGCTGTTAGGAAAAATGAAGTTATAAAATTTGCCTATAAATGGATGGACATGGAGAAGATTATGTTGAAGCGAAATTAGCCAGAAGGAGAGAAAGATAGAGAATGACTGCATTTATCTGCATAACATAAATATATATGTACATATTATGATACCAATATCAAGGTCAAGTGAAACATATATCAGGAGGTCTTGTCAAAGGTGGAAATTATCACAAGCGTGTGGGGAGTCAGAGGCTAGGTAAGACAGAAAATGGAACAGTGTGCTAACAATTGTCGAGGGTACTAATGCCAATCTAGAACTGAGCACTAAATAGAGGCAAAAAGATACACATGACAACCCTTTAACGTATGTTCTGTAATCCATAGTCTGGAGGAAGGAAAAGAGAAAGAGAGAGAGAAAGGGAAGAAATAAAGAACCTTCCATGGAGGAGGGGCTGGGGGAGGGGGGGGAACCGGGGCGTTGGTGGTGGGAGATGGGCACTGGTGGCGGGATGGGTGCTGGAACACTGTATGACCGAAACCCAAATATGGAACTTTTTAATTGTATATCTTTGTAATTGTAAAAATAAAAAATTAAAAAAAAAACAATACATCAAGATCCTTCATGAGCTGTATTATGGATTCACCACCAGGATCTCACCATTCTACAAGGAAGTGATCATTGATGTCAAAGAGGGGTTCATTAGGGGTGATACCATTTCACCAAAACTCTTCAGCGCCACCCTTGAGAACATCATGCGAGCAATTAGAATGGGAAGGGAATGGGAGTGAAGATAGATGGTCGCAGCAACTATACCACCTCCACTTCGCTGATGACATCGTTCTAATAACACCAAACATTAGCCAAGCAGCACAAATGCTGGCTGACTTCGACCAAAAATGTGGAAAGATAGGTCTACAGCTGAACTCAACAAAACAATGTTCATGAAAAACGAACTAGTTCCAGAGGCCCCATTCACTCTCAATGGAACAAACACTGAGAATGCAGCAGTTATGTGTACCTAGGTCGAGGAATTCAACATGATGAACGGCCTAAAACCTGAGCTGCAAAGGAGGAAGAGAGCGGCATGAAACACCCTCAAGAGCATCAAAGAAATAGCTAAAAGGACAAAGAACTCCGGCTCCAGGCACATCTCTTCAACTCCACCGTTTTCCCTGCATTAACATACGCCTCAGAGACCTGGGCCCTAGGAAAGCAGGATGAGAATGCTATTCGGGTCTCCCAAAAGAGGAATCGAAAGAGCTATGCTTGGAATATCACGCCTCACTCAAGTAAGAGAAGGAATCCGGAGTTCCTCCATCGGCTATTCAGTTAGGGGGCGCTGTCTTGTTTGCCAAGGCATTGAAAATCAGATGGGCTGGACATGTAATGTCATTTGGAGACGACCGCTGGACTAAGCCGTTACCGACTGGATCCCATCACGTGGCCACCCACCTACAAGATGGTCAGACTTCTTCGTCAAGACCCTGAACAAACTGTTTGAGGCTCTTCGCATTCCTAGAGCAAACAGATGCCATTGGGCTACACTGGCATGTGACAGGGTCAAATGGAAATGTTGCTGGTGCCACGCTCGAGCAAATCGATGAATAACAGGGATGTCAAGTGATCAAGTGATGAATTGGGAAACCATAACCTTTACTCTGGGTGTCCAAATGTTCAGTTAATAACAGCAGCATTCATTGTTAAAGAAGAAAAAGGAAAGAAATAAGTAGGGGAACAGAGAGGGAATTTCCACCATGGCAAAATATATTTCACTTCTTCATAGTACCAGGACTGCAGTTTTGACCTCAAGGAGGTCAATTTACATTTCCTCACTTTACATTTTCTACCACTTGGGGTGAAGATTTATCAAGTAAAGGTATTAGAGAGAGATCAATGCTGAGAGCAGGATTTGCATGCAGGGAGACACCAATCCAATATCTGGAGCCACATGGTCCCCCCAGAAGGTTCTGGGAGTTACCTCAACACAGCCAGTAGGATTTCTTCAGCATCACCGAGCATTGTCCAGAGTCCCTGCTCCAAATAACAGTACTGTTTGATATACTTTGAAAGCTGCTATGTAAAGTGATGGAGGTGTTCGTTACTACCTTGATGGTCATCGTTGGGCATCTGAAAGTGTATCAAACTGTAACTGAGCTCATGTGTGGGCGCTCGCAGGCAAAGGTTTGGAGAGAGAGAAGAGCAGGTTGAGTCTGCTGATGGCAATCTGAGAACATGGTGGACCTGCCCCCAAAAATTGGCCATAAGATGCCATTCTTAGAGAACTGGAAGCAGGTTCCAGGCAAGGTTGGCTGCACTGGGTGCCACCGTGATCATCAACTCTCTCAAGGACAGCCCTCCGGAGGCTCATTACATCTTACAGGCCAACCTTAGGAAAAGGGTTCCAGGGAAGGATTCACCAATTAAGGTTTTTATTCTTACCTTGGGCTCTGGGGAAGGACCAGCTAAGGGGGCAATTGTCCCTCCCTTGCCCTTAAGACTTTGTTGAGTTTTCGTTTGCTTAGTTTGGGGGTGGGGTTGTTTCATTTATTTGAGATTTTGGTTTGGTCTAGATTTTGGTGCACACTCAGCAAGGCTCAAGACTTACTCCCTGGCTCTGTGCTCAAGGTCACTCTGGTGCTCCTCAGGGGACAGTATGAGGTGCCAGAGATCAAACCAGAACTGGCCACGTGCAAGGCGAATGCCTTACCCCTGTACTATTTCTCTAGCCTCAAGGCTTTGATGAATCTGAATTTAGCTCTAAAATGTATTTTACCCCGTTGGATACCTAACTCTTACATAATGCTATGTCGATCATAACCAATAAAGCTGAGGACACAGAGAGAGCTGCCAGGGAGAGTAAATGCAGGGTTGTACTGAGGACACCAAGAAAACTGTAACTTAGAGGTAGCAGAAAGTTACTCAGGATTTTAGGTAGCATTTGAGTCATGAAGGGAAATAAAACAATGCTGATTTGATTATCACAGTTCTTTTTTTTTTTTTTTTTTTTTGGCCCCTTGAACTCCATCTGTGTTGCATGTCCAGGCGCCAAAAAAAAATCCACACTAAAAGTACTAATAAAGTATAAATAGTACACCAAACAAAGTAATCCAAAGAAAGCACACACACACCAAGCCCTGGGAATGTGACCAGCACGGCGCAGTGCAGTGTACGAGGAATCCAGCACGGCCACATTTACGTCGCTAATTTGCTCATATAAATGCATTAAACCAGATGGCTTGGGAGACGAGCACTCTGAATATACTTGTGGGTCAGCACCCATATTGCCTGTACTTTATGGGTGCCGGGCTCTGGCTGGACCCACCCCAATCCATCATTAGTTTCCAAGAATAAACCCCTCATTATTATTTCCCTGATCCCGTAATCCAGCATTCTTACACCCAATAAACCCATGCCAACATTTTCTGTAACCTTGCAAAGTAATGGATGAGGGAAGGCGTGAAGTTGTCGCTACTTACCTTAAGACACATTAGACTATTTTGAAAACAGGCCCTTTATTTGTGAGAAAAAAAAATCACACCCCTTTATCCAATCACAGAACTCACATATCTTTCCAACATACAGCCTGTCCTTTCATATTATAGACTTATAACTAGAATTCCTAAAAAATTTGATAAAAATGACCCCCCAAAACAATGTTTTTATTCACTGGCTTTGAATACTGATTTTCGATGATCATAGTGATGATTCTGTCCGTATTGATCTGGCTCTAGCACCACCGCACACACGCCCCTGTAAGCCATTCAGAAAGGCAGCTGCAACAGTGATTTGTTTCCAGCTGAATATGGTCATTTTCCTCTATCTCAAGTGCCATCAATTAATGGATCCTCAATTAGTCTTCAGCATGAAACTGTCATATTAGGAATTATAAGTAGACAAGCGTATATAAAGACATGCTCCAGGCACTCACAAGCTTAGAATTTTTATTATAGCCAAAATGAAAGAAATCGGAAAGATCTCATAAAACATCTGCTTATTTTGGACACAGACAGTACAAAGTCAAATGTTATGAAAATGCAATCACGTAGCCAAAAAGAAAATCGTCCTCAAAAAAAAAAAAAAAAAAAAAGCAGCCTGACTCTGGGGCAACCAACCGAGCGCCCTCTGGATGGACGTGAAGCAGTATGAGTGCCCGGGTCCGCAGCTAGGCTCCAAACGGTGCAGGGATTCCAGGGACAGTACCCTCAGGTTCTAACCCAACTAGAAGAGCCTCAGGTTGCCAGCCTACAGCTACATCATCTATTCGGGCGCTGGCAGAGGCTATTTAACTCAGCCAATCTTATGCCGAAATAGCGACAGAGAGAGACAACTCTCCACCGCCCGGTCTGTGCCTCTTGCCCCTCCTCTGAACTTGGGCGAGCACTCCTTCCCTTGTCCCACACTGATGTAGGTCGGTAGGCCACCGGGCTAGGAGGCCATTTCAGGAAGCCATAAAAATAAAATAAGAAAGGTTTGGGAGTTGCCCGAACTTGCCGGCGCCAAACTAAGGATGCCAAGTAAAAACCAAAACCCATCAAGAGATCAGCAGCAGGAACCTGTGCCCTGATGAGGCTGAAGGGCAGAGACCCAAACTCAACACCCTTTTCCTTGACATGTGGCGGCCTAGCGATGGGCTCTACTTTGCACAGAGTCTCAAGCTCAGAAGAGGCGTCTCCAAGCAGCTGAGAGCAACCCACACTCTCAGTCTGGGGTCACCACAGCCCAACACATGGGGCATCATCTCCTTCCTTTGCTTTAGGGAAGTTTCTCCACTCTCTGGAGAATCTCTCTCTCTTCTCTCTCTCTCTCTCTCTCTCTCTCTCTCTCTCTCTCTCTCTCTCTCTCTCTCTCTCCCTCTCCCTGCCCTCTCTCCTCTCTTTTTTTCAGGTCACACCCGTCCTTGCTCAGGGGTTACTCCTGACTCTGCACTCAAGAACCACTCCTGGTGGTGCTCGGGGGACCATATGGGATGCTGGAGATGGAATTCTGGTCAGCCGCATGCAAGGGCAAATGCCCTCCCCGCAGTACTATTGCTCCAGCACCCGTTCTCTCTTGATGATGTTTCTTTTTACTCTTTTCTCTCCCCATAATTATTTAATAAAACTATTTTGTTTTGACATTTGTTTGTTTTTGGGAGGGGGAGAGGCAACACTCAGACTTTCTCTTAGCTCTGAGTTCAGGGATCCTGGTGGTGCTCAGGGGACCGTATGTGGTACCAGGATCGAAGCAGGATGAGCCACATGCAAGGCGAGCACTTCGGCTCCTACAATATCTCTCTGGCCCCTAATAAACCTATTTTGCTTCACTTTCTTCTGCTGGAAATTCTTTTCTCCAACAATAGTCAAGGACAAATAAGCAACAGAGCAACAGTACAGTGGGTAGGGTACTTACCTTTGCCGCATACAGCAACCTAGTACCCAAATGGTTACCTGAGCCAGAGGTAGCAGTAAAGTTCCGAGCACAGCCAGCTGTGGCCCAAAAACCGCAAGACTAGACAACAACCCTAGAGAGCAGGCAGAGACTGGCACTGGCTTTCCCCTTTGGTGCGTAGACCCTAACCTGTGAATCATGGCTCCCCCAAATCCGGGCAGCAGTGACCTGCTCCCATGCTCTACAGACCCAGTGGGTCTCGGAGGAAGCTTGCTGGTTGCCTCTGTGAAGCTGCTGCATTAATTTTCATGCCAGGCAGAGTCGTGCATACTTCGCCAGCCCCACCACCCCCACACGGCGTCAGGAAGGACCTGTGTGTGCTGGACCCAGAAGTGTGGCAGAATCCTCCCGCGCTGAGTCCCGAGGCCCACTAACCCCAGTGTACGAAAGGGTTTACCTCTACGATACCACATTGAGGTTAATGATCGATGCTCGATTTGCTCTTAAAATCAAGGGAGAGACAAGGAGGAATTGTCAGTACCTACCTCTTGTTGTTAGATTCATCCGCATGGCACAACCAACACACTCCAATTGCCATTTTTCAGGAACACGAATTTATTCTGTCTCTAGCTCTAAATTCACAAATTCCACTTCCGTCCCTTACTGAGCCTCTTTCTCTGACATAGGAATCTCCTCAGGGGAGACCAAAAGCCTCAAGATGCTTGTACTGCACAAGTCCTTGACTGTTAAGGCTGAAAAATAACTATACTGGAGGGGATTGTGGCTCCCCCTCCCCGGGAGGTCCCTTGGCCCCAGACCCAAGGGCCCCAGACTCAAGGAACCTCCTGTGGATTCCATAGCTTTAACATTACTTGGGTTGGGGCGGGGGGCTACTATGGCAGCAGATGCTGGGGCCTAGCTGGGTTACTCACTGTCTGTTAGGGCCCCTGACCTGTGTCGGGGGATACTGTCCCCCTGATCTGTGGTGGAAAAACGAGCAAGGCTAGAGGTTCCTGAAGGTTATTCTTTAATATTTACTTTGTTTCGTCTCCTGCTTGCTCTCTGCAGGAACCTCTCCTGGACCTCTGTCTCTTCCAGAGATTTGCCCCGCAGGGCTGCTCTCTCTTTGGGGAGTCTGTGCAAGTGGGCTCCTCTTGTCAGGGCCTCTCACTTCGGATGCCTCTCTTCAAGGCTTCATGCTTCTGGTCCTCTCCCCAGGACATCTCCTCTCAGGACCTTTTCCTTAGAGCCTTTCAAGCTCAGGCTTTTCTCCTCCGAGCTTCTTTTCTCTGGACTCCTCAGCTATGTCCATATCTACCTCGTTACCTGTTTCATCTTTTTGCTACCATGTCTTGTGTCTCTGAATCCCTCTCTAATTCTCTGAGTTCCTCTGTGTTGCCCTACTGCCGGTGGTCCTAATACTCAGTGGCCCTAAAGCTCTGTTGCCCTGTAGCTTTGATGCCAGCCCTCAGGCTCAGGCACCAGGCCTTGTGGCTCTTGTGCTGACCTTTGGGCCTAGGCGTTAGGAGCAGCTTCTCCCTGGTGCTGTCCCCATGGCCTAGGGTGCTGGTCAGGTAGCTGTCATAACAGACCTTGGGAGGTACAGTATCTTTAAGATCCCACACTTGACCATAAGAAACTGGACTGGGAGGACCTCTGACCACGTTAGGGTTCCAAACTAGCTCTTGTTGAAATCTGGAACTGATGCTCAATTCTTTTCTACCAAGTCTGAACTATTCTCTTGTGAACCTACAATCCAAGAGTCTCATTGTGGATTAAATACCCTTGTATCTATACATCGAAGCGAAGAAAGCTGGTCTCATAAAAATACGCATGAACAGCTTGCGGGAGGAGAAGAGCAAAAAGGATAATATAAGAAACTGAGTAACAGATCCCAAGGATATCAAGGTCCCAATCTCTGGAAATTGTATGAACCCTGAATGGTTAAAGTCCTTTGCAAAGGTGAACACGTTAAGACATGAGGGCAAGGGGGGCACTAAATTCCAAAAGGCAACAGAACTGGAGAGTTGGTCAACAGACCTGAGTTTGAGACTGGGGTTGGTTGGGGTGACCTTAGGCTATTGGTGGCAGGAAGTAGGCAGTCAGTGGTATGATTCAGGAAGGATGTGTGCATGATGCAATCATTAACAAAATTGAAAATCGGAGTAATAAATACTCAATAAAACAGTACAAAAGAAAAGGTAAAAAAAAAAAAGAAAAAAAACTCTTTAGCTGTAGAGTATTGTGAATTACCCTCGATATAACTGCAAGTGCTCGGAGGGAGATTTTAGTATCCAAGGCACTGCAATTACTGAAGCAAGAAGCTGCTTTGAAGATGGAGGGAAGGGACATAGGACAGGAAATGCAAGAAATGTCACTCCAGAAGATGGAAAAGGCAGGAAGACAAATTCTTCCCTAGAGCTTCTGACAGCACCTTGATTTGAGCACAGCGGGTTGATTTAGTCCATGGGCACCTCCAGAACTTTAATATACATCCACGTTGATTAAGCCACTAAGCACAGGGTCATTTGTAACAGCAGCAAAAGGAAACTACTAATAGTAATAATAATAAAATACGGTGGTGCTTTCTGATTTCTATTTTATTCCCTTCATGTGGCCGAGCTGATACATCAGGCCATTAGATGCCACAAGATACCAGTGATTACTCGCAATAAATTCCATGTTTTTCTTCGGTCAACCAGAGATGTAAAACAAGTCCACTGAACTAAAAGCGTTAAGAAGCTCTGCAGGGTCAGAGTGACAGTACATGGGGTTTGCCTTTGCATACACCCCACTCGGGTTTGAGCCCCAGCATTCCACCTGGTTCCCTGAGCACCACCCAGACTGATCTCTGAGTGCAGAGCCAGGAGTTACAAAACCAAAAGCTGTACAATGTAATTTGAAAAGAACCACAACTCACTGCCTCCCCTGCCCCTCTCCCCCAAAACACCTGTAACTGTCCCAAATTTCTACCATAGCAGTTACCCTCACAGACCCTTCTAGGGTTAGAGTCCAGAATTCTTTGAGAATACCATAACTGAAAAGTAAAATTTCCCAATGTTATGGGTTTGTGTGTGTGTTGGTTTTTTCTGTTGTTTCGTTTGCTTTTTTGGGTCATACCTGGCGATGCTAAGGGGTTACTCCTGGCTCTGCATCAGGAATGACAGAGCCAGGAGTTGTTGTATGCTAGGGATGGAATCCAGGTCAGCCACATGCAAGGCAAACACCCTATCTGCTGTACTATCATACCAGTCCCTAAAATTTCCCAATGTTACAGGAACATTTGATACATCAGTAAGGATTTGACCTTTTAAAGTTTTATATTTGGCCCTAAAGAAACAGAACAGAGGAAAATAGAAACAATGAAACTGGATTCCCACCCCAAAAAAAAAAAAAAAAAAGATAGCAACTAAAGACTAAATTCCTTGAGGTAGTTACAGTACAGTGACACCTACATATAGTTAAGTCTTTGCTCTCAGCTCTTGCCACACAGTTCCAAAACTACTTGGTACCTTAGGGGTGGTACCTTATTTCAGTTTGGGGCCATATTTGGTAATACTCAGACCGACTCTGACTCTGCACTCAGGGATCACTCCTGGTGGGGCTCCGTGGACCATATGCCATGCTGGGGAGCAAACCAAGGTCAGCTCAAATGCAAGGCATTATAGACTCTTATAAACTAGTGAGCCACTAGTCACTGAGGTTCTCTAAAAAAGCATCAGCATGGGGGACTGTTGTCCAACAAGATTAAGGCCAGCATGGTGGACGGGAACTTCCCACCTTGGCCTTTCACCTCTAAGAAGGGGAGGGAGGCTTCTGGGTGAATTCAGTCATCAAGGGGTGGTGATTTAATCAAAGATAGCATATATTATATATTGAAGAATTCATTAATGGGGCCGAACGACAGCACAGTGGGTAGGGTGTTTGCCTTGCGTGCTGGACCCAGGTTTGATCCCTGGAATCCCATATGGTCCCCGAGGGCACCGCCAGGAGTAATGCCCTAAGCATTACTAAGAGCTAGGAGTAACCACTGAGCATTGCGGGTGTGACCCAGAAAGGAAAAAACAATATGAAGAGTTCATTGAAACTCTGAGATGCTAAGGCTGCACCTGGGTGGGCAGTCACACTTGAGCCCTGGGAAGGTGGCCCACCCAGCAAAGGCGGCTCCAGCAGCATCCTTGCCTTCTCCCCCTACCTCACGCACTTCTACCAGGTGTTTCCCTGTAGATCTGAGAATCTGTAGCAAAGCATCAAACCTGAGAGGGGAACCACAGGGACCAACAGTTGATAAATGGGTGGTCAGAACGGTGGCACAGTGAGACTAGCAACCCCCAGCCTGTGGGGCCTGCACTCACTCTCGGTGCTGTCAAAACTAAAGCAGGTTGAATGACCAGAGAAAGAGAGATAGTGCAGGCAGGCAGGGAGGCGCTGGAATGTTTTCACCTTGCATGTGGCTATCCTAAGACTGATCCCGGCACCGCATATGGTCCCCAGAGCCCCACCAGGAATGATCTCTGAGCACAGTCAAGAGTAAGCCTTGGGCCAGAGATAGCACAGCGGGTAGGGCGTTTGCCTTGCACGCAGCCAGCCTGTGCTGGCCTAGGTTCTATCCCCAGCATCCCATATGGTCCCCGAGCACCACCAGGAGTAATTCCTGAGTGCAGAGCCAGGAGTAACCCCTGAGCATCGCCGGGTGTGACCCAAAAAAAAAAAAAAGAGTAAGCCTTGAGTACAACTAGGTGCGGTGCAAGCACCCCCAGATTATATTTATATGGGTATATATTCTAAATTAACATTAAATTGATTTGTTATATATAATATAGGATTTTTTTTTGCTCTTTTGAGGGGTCACACTCCAGCGATGCTCAGGGGTTAGGCACTCCACCAGGAATTACTCCCTGGAGGTGCTCAGGGGACTATATGGGATGCTGGGATCAAACCTGGGTTGGCCGCATATAAGGAAAATGTCCAACCTGCTGTGATATTGCTCCAGCCCCCTGTACATATATATATAATAAATTGTAGGATTCCCTGTTGATGTCCAAAGAATCACAAAACTGGTTATTTATTTAGGAGGGAGCCCCCACCTCTCAGAAAAAGAAGTGGGTTTAGCAGAGAGATAACAATATAAGAGAAGTGGGTATCCTGATGGGTTATATTCAGATCCTGAAGAAGACTCTTTGTACATTTCAACCCAAGATTTACAAATTTAGAGAATCAACACAGAAATCAAAGTGTACTTCACACTCAAGCCTATCTTAAAAGCTGAACACTGACATTTCACTCTCCCACACCAACCACCAGATCTCTGTAGACGGACTTTCCTCATTTCAACAACGGGAAATGCAAGTTCACCAATCATTTCCTCTTCCAGAGCGTTGGAAGTTGAGCTTTGTGAATGATATTCACTCCCTCACTGTCTTACTTGCCTTGGTAGCAGTAAGGACTGCTCTTTTCCAAGAAAGTGCTACACTTCCTTGTTGGGCTGCAGTTCTTAATACTTCAATCTTTAACTCACAAGAAAAGATAAAATGTCTTTGGCAGTCATTTGATTAGTGATGTGGAAAACACAATCTCAACATAACAGAAACTTAATCCAGGTTGAAATGCTCAAGCCGACGTCATGGGAAATAATGATATATTCATCTTGGCAAAAGCCCTCCTGACAAAAAGAGGGCGGGGGCTGGAGGCACATTTAACATCAACTGGGAAGATACTGGAGCCCTGGGTGAAGGGAAAGCGGAGTCCTGAGCAATGGATAAGCCAAGGGCCCATTAATCACTTGAACAGAGAGCATGGAAAGGCACAAGTAGAGGAGCAATCACCCAAACAGGATTATTTGTGAACTCTAAATACATGCCACTAGTCACGAATTATCCAGTAATACTCCAAGATGATCAAATAGGTTAATAAAGGATTTAAATTTATCTCCTTGTGTTTAAGATTTTCCTCTAATCCACTGAACCTTGAAATCGGTGAAGTGTGATTTCTGTATGAGAAAAAAAATACAGGGAACATTAACATAATATTCCAATTTCTTGCCAGCTCTGTCTCAGATACAGCTCTGTGCTTGGGGAAGCTTCATGCTTCATCTATTGACCTTTTTTAGGTTTCACCTTTTAAAAAGAAAGGTCCACTTAGAAGAAAAAAGAACCTCTAGGAATCTCTGGAGGGGAGAGACAGGGGCTCCATGCATGCCTGAATTGTTGGCACTCAACAAACGATGCATGATTGGTTGATAAATGAATGACACAGTTAATATCAGAAACCTTTCCTCAAAGCATCCGTTTTTTCCATATATATGTAATCAGAGCCCCAAATATCATGTCACCATCTGAGAAACATAAAAGAGCTTCTATTTATAGCCATCATCCCTTTATTAGTTCATATCAAACATCACAGCCACATTCCATTCTCCACCCTGAATAATTTTCTTCCTGATGTCCCTATCACTCTTATTTTAATACAATGACATTTCCTAGTTTAATGCCTGCTCTTCTCTTTATAAAGAATGATGGCAGAGGCTAACTTGTAGAGTTATTCTTATATTGGGGGGTTATGAGTCTTGGTGAACTAATCACTATGGGTGGGGGAAGCGTGGGAAGGAAAAGGAGAAGAATTACATCCTATTCCTTGTCTTGGCTAGACATTTCACAGGTGTTTACTTAGTGATAAATCGTTCGATTAAAGCGCCCTGTTTTGTATAATTTTCTGTACATAGATCACAAAAATTAAATACAGTGTGTGCATCCTATCAAATATATAAAAAAGAGAAGCTGCAACCATGATATAAAATGTAGGCCACTTTTTAAAAACTTCAGAAATCAGAAAGAACTCTTTGTAATTAAATACTTAATAATTAAGGAATCACTTGAAGAATAGTAAGATGAAACTGAGAAAGTTTCCCAAAAGTCTAATGAGAAGGAAAGGAACTTAAAAAAGGACAGCGAAGATCATGGAAAAAAAATACCAAGGTCCAGTCTATGAGGACCGACATCGACAGAGTCAACATTCCAGTATACAAGAATAGAGAAAACAGAAGAAACCATTGAAGAAATAGTACAAGAAAATTCCAGATGGTGAAAGAGCGGGTGCTGGAACATTGTATGACTGAAACCCACTCATGAACAAATTTATAACTGTGTACCTCATTGTGGTTCAATTAAAAGATTAAAGAAAACATTTTAAAAATTCAAAAAAAGAAAATTCCAGACAGGCCATGTCAGGAATTGAACTCCGGTCCTCGGACATGCAAGGCAAATGTTCTACCACTGAGTCACATCCCTGACCCCAAAAGAAAACTTTCTAATTGTTTTGTTTTCAGGGGAGGGTGCACCTGGCTGTGCTCAAGGTTTCCACCTGGTTCTCTGCTCAGGGAACATTCCTGGTGGAATTCAGGGGGCAACAGCGCAGCTCCAGGAGTTGAACAAGAATGGGCTACGTGCAGGGCGAGCATCTTAACCCTGACCCCCTCTCCGCCCGAGGAATTTCAAGTAAAACAGAAAGACAATACAGAGGGGGAAGCTCCAGAAACCAGAGCCAAATGACAATATGATGAAATTGGGATGAAAATACGAATTTTGAAGGGCCATTCTGTGAGGTTCAAATTCTCAGTAACAGAATACTCAGAGAGGGCCAGAACAATAGTACAGCCTTGAATACAGCCAACTGGGGTTCTACCCCAGGCACCCCACATGGTCATCCGAGGCCCTGCCAGGAATGATCCCTGAGCCCAGAGCCATGAGCCAGCCCTAAGCACTGCTGGGTGTGGCTTAAAAAAGAAAAAACTGGGGGGTTGGGGGATAGACAGGGAACAGCAAAAGAAACACAGAAACTCTAAAGAGAATGGAGAAAAAAAATTAAAGCAAGCTATAAATATTTACTTTTAATTCTGTAAAAAGTTACCTGAACACTGGGGATCTGAACATATTCATATTAAGGAATGTTGTGAAATCACCGAATGCTGGAGATAGTGAAAGAATAGGGAATGAAAGAATAGTAGTTTGTCTCAAAAGAGATCATTTTCCCCCAAAAGAGATCAGTAAGAGCCCCCTCCACCAGCCCTGGGTGTTGATGCTCTCTACCCAGGATAAGGTAAACAAAAGGAAGATGGCTGTGGAATGTGGGCAGGGCCAGGAAGTTGACCTGGTGCACATGCAAGACGTGCCAGGCCTGGATGGGCTCATGGCGGGCATGCCCCGCCTGGATGGATAGGTCAAGGGAGATGACCCTGTGTGCGTGCTTGATGTGCCCTGCCTACTTGCTCATGAGACCGCACACCTATAGGCTGAGGAGCAATATACCTTGAGTGGAGAGGCTAGAGATAAGATATTACAAACTAATTGGCTGTGTACTGGGCGGGCCCTGTTGTGATGGACAGGAGGAGCCTCCATAAGGGGCCTTTTGAGGAGGCTCAAGGTCCCTCCTGCCTGTTTGGACCTGCAAGTCCATGTGGGAGCTGGACCCTGGCTAGCCAGCACAATAAACTCTGCTTTGTTCACTATCCCTGTGTAACTCTCTATTTCTCAAAAGGGGATAAGATTCCTGGATAATAACAGTAGAAAAAAAGATCTTACAAAGTTCCAAAGGCATGGGCAAAGAGCAACTTTCATACGAAGAATCAGGAAGCGAAAGTTTACTGGACTTCTAGGTTGCAACAACAAAAGACTGAAAAATAAATGATACAAGGAGATAATATCTAATTTTTAATATCACATTAAATAAATTGTGAGCAAACAAGACACATCTCTACTGCTCTTAAGGAAAGTACCGGACAGTGTGCTGTGCTCTTTTGAAATGACAGAGTAGGGCGGAGGCGATAGTCCAGCAGGTAGGGTGTTTGCCTTGCATGCGGCCGGCCTGTGCTGGCCCGGGTTCGATCCCGGCATCCCATATGGTCCCCCGAGCACTGCCAGGAGTGATTCCTGAGTGCAGAGCCAGGAGTAACCCCTGAGCATCACCGGGTGTGACTCAAAAAGCAAAAAAAAAAAAAAAAAATGACAGAGTAAACAAACACACAAAAGATTCAGACAAGAGATACAGGAAAAATAAGACTCAAAAAAGGCATGATAAAAGGAAATTGAGACAAATTGAGACAAAATGAAGGTGAGGGAGGGATTAAATTGCAAAGTAATATATTCTTGACTGGCTATTATTACATATGTGAAGAATTTGGCTATTTAAGTAATCTATCAATAAAGGCATATTATTCCTAGGATCAAGTAGATGCCAATTAGGTGAAAAAAATAAATGAATGATGAATTAATGATATAACTGTACTTTTGTAAAATGTTTCCAATTCACAAAATGAAGATGTACCAGTGGAGAACCACGAACCAAAAAAACCAAGGTTACGGGATAGATCACAAGCTCGTCTGCTCCTGTCAAATATATTGTTCCCTCCAAAACAAAACAGCAGGAACTCATTTTTTTTTCCTGCAACAATTATAATAAATTCTGCTTTAAATAAAATTAGTCCCTTTTTTGACTCACTACAATTCACTCTCCTACAGACAAATGGTCGTAATCTTTTAAGTGTGTCTGATCTCTTGAGATACTTAATATGTTGAGACACAGTCTGACAGTTCTAAAAAGGCAATTCCCAACTGGAACATCACCAGGAACTTACACCTACCTCCGCCATTCCCTCCACCTGCCTTTACCTGAGAAAACACTATTCCTAATGTTTTGTTTACGGTCCTCTTGTCTTTCTGACACCGTTTTCTATCACTTTATGCCTGAACAAAATATTATTTAGTTTTATTGTTTATTAACTTTATCAATGATGCATGTAATTGCAGTTCATTCATTTTCCCTAGTGCATAATATTATAATGTGTGAATACGCATCATTTTTCCTTTATCCTGTCAATGGACATATTCCCAGAGTTTCGCTACTAAAATGCTGCTTCCAGATTTCTAGCGTGACTCCTAGTGTATTTAGAGTAGCTTCTCTAGGCCTTATATTGTCAAATTTGATAGAATAAAGTTTAAAGTTCAACCCTCAAAATATTCTCAAACTGTTTTCAAAATCTGTCTTGCAACAAACAGCCCAACTTGTGAGCTGTAACAGTTACTAGTGAAAATCCTCCCCCACAAAACTGTTCTGAACAGCATTTCTCTAAACCTACTGGGTGAATGTCATGCCTCACTGTGGCTTTAATTTGTTTTCCTTGATTAGCAATGAAGTATAATTTTGAAAAGCAATTTGACAGTTTCTCATAAAAAATGAAATATATACAAAGTCATATAGTCAGCAATCCGACTCTTGGGTTTTTACCCAAGGAAAAATGAAAACTTCGTTTCTAAAAAAGACTTGTTTGTATACAAATATTCAGAGCAACCTTATTCACCATAGTAAAAACATTGGAAAAAACTCAAATATTAATCAACAAGCAAATAAATAGATTGTGATACAGTCAGATACAAATAAATGGATTGCTAAGACCAGAAACAGCGTGGGTGCTTTGCACACACAGTACACGTAAAGGCGGCAGAGATGAAGGAATACGCTGGGATTATCACATTGATGTTCTAGAATATACACAACTAACCTGGGGTGACAGAAGCCAGGTTAGTGGCTGTGAAAAGATACAAGAGAGACTGACCACGAAGAGGCAAGAGGACACAGTCTGACATCACGAGATGTCTAACACCGTGACGGGGGTATGGTTGCATGAGCATATATACCTTCGCATACACCGATTGCATGTAAACATACCAAGAATTCATTTTTACACTTGATTTTAGCCAAAAGGCTGAGAAGTGATCAAGAATTCATTCATTCATTCATTTTTTTTTTATTTATTTGTTTTTGCTTTTTTGGGTCACACCCAGAAGTGCTCAGGGGTTACTCCTGGCTCTACACTCAGGAATCACTCCTGGCGGCGCTCGGGGGACCATATGGGATACCGGGAATCGAACCCACATCAGCTGCTTGCAAGGCAAATGCCGTAACTGCTTCGCTATCGCTCTGGCCCCAAGAATTCATTTTTTTTTTAAAGAAACTAAAAACAGGGGCTGGAGCAATAGCACAGTGGATAGGGTGTTTGCCTTGCATGAAACCAACCTGGGTTCGATCCCTGGCATCCCATTTGGTCCCCTGAGTACCACCAGGAGTAATTTCTGAGTGCAGAGACCGGAGTAACCCCTGAGCATTGACAGGGGTGACCCAAGAAGCAAAAAAAAAAAGAAAAGAAAAGAAAACATGATAAATCAGATCATGTCATTTCCAGTTCTAAACCCTCTAAACCCAGCGTGACTTCCTAACTGCTTTTAGGAGAAAGACCAAACTCCCTCCTCCCATAACCCACAAGGCACTGAAAGAAACTGACTGTCATTGCTCCCTCTAGTTACATAATCCATAGTCCAGTCACAGTGGTCTTCCCAACATTGATCAGGACTTCCAAACTCTCTTTAAAAATATAAGATACAAGTGGCAGCGGGGTAGAGCGCAGAGAGCGGGAAACTTAAGAAGAGCAACTGATCACATTTGGACTTGACCTGGATTCTGATTTAAACAACTGCAAAAGAAAACCATGCACTGTGCGTGTATAGGGCTGCCTGGCTCTCCTTGCTCTATGCTTGTAGAGGGCTACCTGGATCTCGGAATTTGTCCAGAATTGCCTCCCATGCTTTGTCGGAATCTCTGCAGGCTCTTCCCACTCTGACTTAGCTTTGGTCAGTGGGATGTTATCAAAAGTGAGTGGGCAAGCAGAGGTCTGAAGCGCATTCTTACTCTCATCTGCCTTTACCACAGCCACGTGCCCAATATCAGTTGTTGGAGGAAACAGCTTCAAGAGCGGCCCAGTCAAGATGCTAAATATGTGGGGAAAGACCCCGAGTATCAACATCACCTAGCGTACCTACAGCTGCTCACAGATTAGGGATGCCTAGCCTAACACAAGAAACCTGCCCTGCTAATCCAAGACCACATTTTTTCAAAGTTCTCGGTCTCTTTCTATAAAAGGAAGTATTTTTAGATATAATGAAATAGCGTCTCTTTTATTAAAAAGTAGTGTCACAATAACATGTGAGGGGATGGAAAGGAAAAACTCACCAAGGAAACAAGGTGAGCCATGAGCTAACCATCATGAAAACTGATCAAGAAGGACTTGAGAGTTCCTTCTGTTTTCTCTTCAGCTGTCTTCAATTTCTCCATAATCCCAAGTCTGGCATTTTATTTTTTTAAAGCAGAGCCAACCAACTTCAAGACCTTTCTACCTGCAAGTCTTTCCTCATGAGGCCTCACGTCATGTATTACATTCTCAGAGTGGCTTTCTCTTTGGGTCATCTTGTCTACCACAGATCCTCTCGCCAGACCCTTTCCGTCACCTTCCTCTGGGTTACTATCTGCTCAGAACTCATTACCATCTGAAATCGCCCTGTTTACTTCTCTACTTTCTCTCTCCTCACCTCCACTCTCCCAGATGTGAATCCCGACAGGCCTTTCTGTTTTGCTCACGTCTGATCTTCCAGCATCTACCATCCATCTGACTCAAGGAAGGCGGTCGGTGAATAAAGAAAGCGGAACCCTGGCTGACAGAGCCACATTTCAAAAGCACAAAGTCAACCCACTACACATGTACCACAGGAAAGAAGCAACCTCTGAGGTGTCCACATAGAGCCACAACCCAGAGGGATAACTCAGCGCGGACCCACTGGACGCTCTCTTCAAGACAGATCAACAGTCAACAGGAAACAGTCACTCAGATGAAGTGGTTGACTACAAGCAGGCCGCTGACCCCCTAGAGCTGGGGGTTTCCCAAGTTTGCCTCAAAAATGAGCATCACCCATGGTGCTTCTTCTGATACTCAGCTACCCAGAGTACAAGAAACTCTGAGACAGAAGCTGGAAGATGTCTTTGAGACGACAAAGACCCGCCCCATCACAAGAGGGTAACAGGTCTGACCTCAATACGATTTCACAGCAGTCGCTGCTCTTGCCTCTGAGAGCATTTCCATGCTAGTCAAAGGCTCGGATGTCTCCATTTGGAATGAAACCTCCACGCCAAGTATCAGAGCTGATGCATCTTAATTAATGAATTAGCCATTAATTAATAAGCATTCAAAGGACAGTGGAGAATAAGTGACAACCGAGTAGCAAAGCTTCAATGGGCGGCGGTGTGCACACTTTCACTGATACCAGCCTCCAAATAATCATTTTTGTCCTCCCCCTTGCGCCCACCCCTGGCCTCGCACCACCCCACTCTCTTCCTCTCTGTCCCCCGCCATCCCATCTCGGCCTGGCTTGCTTGCCTCTCCCAGAGGCGCCACACCCCATCTGAAGCTCTGACTTGTCCCCGGCTCCTCCGACTTCCTTTTCCCGCCGGCTCTCTATTAAGATAAACCCATACACGTATTTCAAATATTTATTAGGCGATATGAGAAATGAAAAAATAAGACCAGAAGAAGGGATTGATTTTTACCTATCAAACCGAGCACCTCCTTCCTGAGGGAGAGAAGGCAAGCCGCAAGCTCGTATCATAGAAGACGAGGGCAAAGCCAAGTGGGGGTTATCAAAATGCAGATTTTACAAGTCTCCAGATGTGAATGTCAGTCACAATGATTACCACAGCAATCTCACAAAGGCTCCATATGAGAAGCGAGAGCTGCGGCAAGCATTCACTCTAACAGCATTTGTTTAATGAGTCGGGGAAATTTTTTGCAAACATCTCCAACAATTTTCTTTCTCTTGTTTCTCAGAAACTTCGTTCTCATGTAACTAAAGCTATACATAGATCCTAAGGTTTTCAATGCCAACGGTCTTGCCATCAAACTAAAGCGTTACACTTGTGACCTCATTGTCGACTTTCTGGCAATCATACCGGGTCTCAGACTTTGCAGAGAGACTTAGAAATATGAAATCAGTAGGAATCTTGAAGTGTTCAGAAAATTAATTAGCATTTGGCATGCTGTTTAAAACCCCTTTCATTCTGGTTCTGTCAAAAGCAGTCTGGCACGTTTCTCTAGCATACTAACAATCTGATGATTGGTAAACTGATGTTTTATTTAGAGCCTTCCTACACTTCTCCACAGTGGCATCTGCATACAGACCACTTTTAAAGCTCAAGCTCCCAGAACCTACAGGAAAGGGCATTTCATTCCTTGATTCACCTATGCTTTTTTTTTTTTTTTTTTGGGGGTCACACGGGCAATGCTCAGGGGTTAGTCCTGGCTCTGCACTCAGGAATTACTCCTGGCGGTGCTTGGGGGACCATATGGGATGTAGAGGATCGAACCCGGGCCGGCATCAGCCGACTGCGTGAAAGGCAAATGCCCTACCCACTGAACTATCGCAGCGGCCCGACCTATGCTTTTTTAAAAAACCCATTTAAGACTGGTTTCTATCGAATTAGAGAATGGTGAGAATCATGAAGAGAGGAAAGAAAACTTCGGAGAGGGAAAATACAGTCAAGGATCCACATCTGCGAAAAGGGAGTCACCGCCCAATTTCCCCAAGTGCATTTTCAAGATTATGATTCTTAAAGATGTATCACCCTGATCATATGATCATCTAGAACCTCTCTTTTTAAGAAGCACTTTACAAAATAGAGATTGATCTCTCTCACTGAATAAGTGGACAAACTACTGCTATTTTGGTTGTACACTATTAATATCCTTTTTTTTTTCAAAAGTGATAGGGACCAGAGCAATAGTACAATGGATAGGGCGGCTTGCCTTGCACATACCTGGCTCAGCTTCAATCACTGTATGCTCTCCTGAGCTTGGCCAGGAGTGAGCCCTGAGCACAGAGCCAGGGAGCAAGCCCTGAATGGGTGTGGTCCAAAAACATAAAAGCTACAGAGCTAGGGAGGTGGCTGAAAGCGGCTCAAATGAGAGCTGGGCACGCCAGAACCCTGGGTCCGACCCACTGCACAGTCCCCCAACACTGCCCCGAGTGAATTCTGAGGGTGCCTCCCTGGGCGCTACCAAGTATGTCCCCAAACCCTAAACAAAACATTTGAAAATAATCCTGGGTTTACTGCTTAGCTATTCCCCGTTTTGATATGCATGCAGTGCTGGTAATTAAATATGGGGACCTCTAAATAGCAAATAAAAAAATCAATTAGCAGGGAAAATGTACTTTGTGGCTCCAGAACATATATTAAAAAGCTGAACTTTAATATGAAAAACACCCCCCTCTGGACACTGGGATACACATTCACAATAACCCAAGCTTATCTCGATTCGAATTAGCCAGCGGCAGAAAGGCGATCCCTGACAGTCACTGCAGAGCCCAACAAAGCAACGGAATGGAAGCAAGTGAAAGGCGGGGATGGGGAGACTTGTTCTATTTTTAAGGCGAGCAAGCTTTTCTTGCCGCTGGGGTGAAAATGAGTGGATTCGAATGTTGAGGTGGCGTCTGTATTAATTTCTGGGGCTACCGTCCCTTTCATTCCCTAGGATGAAAGCGCGTGTCACTCACCACTGAGACTTCTGGCCAATTAAGGGCTGGTTTGGAGCCGCCGCGCCTTCACTCTGCGCCTGGGCCCTGGAAAGAATTCCACTGTGATGTGGGATCCACAATAAAGGATACAGTAAGGAAGAGGGAGGTGGATGGGGCTGTCATACAGGCAGTCAAGTCTCAAGGGAAGGAAAGAGCCAAAGAATTAGCATTTCTGAACTTGGCGTGACTGTCGTGTCACGGAGACACCAGGCGCTGGCAGGCATCCTGGGTTCTGTTCTTCCCTTCCCACCAGGTTCGGGGAACTGCTCCTGTGTGCTCCGTGTCAATCAAGTGTTGTCCTTCTCCCAACGGAGCCAAGCAGCTCCGGACTGTTTTTAGTCTAATCACTGCTCGTTCCCTCTCCCCACCCTGTGGCTCAGATTGTAGCGCGGGGGAACTGGCCCGGCAGGCCCTTAAGACAAACCCACCGCGCCTGGTAGTCAACAAGCAAGTATTTAAAAATACAAGGCGAATCCGCTGAATGAGAACAGCCCAGCGGCGCTGAGCCCAACCACAGTGCTACACAGCCACTGCCTCTAACTGCGAAGCATGGGAGCGGAGCCCCACAGGGGAAACCTCACTCGTTGAACAGCTTCTCCCCATTCTCCCTCCGTGCCTGGGCCCCTCCCAGCCCCCCCCCCCATCCTGTCCCTGTGGAGTTTTCCATTCAGGCGCTGCAGACACACGCAGTCATGCCTTTCCCATTCAGCCCTTTTCACTCCACGTTTCTTACGTTCGCCCAGATTAAAATATGTGTGAGGCCTTCATTTTTTTTAATGACTAATGTTCTATATACATTCCGTAATTACTTTATAAATCCATCCATCAATAGCCATCGGGCTAACTTCACCCATTGGCTATTCTGAATAGTGCTGTAATGAATATGTAAGCGTGCGTGTTTATCCGAGTTACATATTTTCAATTCTTTTGGGTCCATGCCTAGGATTGACATCACAAGACCTTATGGCAATTCTATGTCTAACATTTTGAGGACTTGCCAAGTCGTTTCGCAGTGCCAGCCCAGCATTCTGAGTACCGAACATACCAGATCAAGGGCCTCGTCTTGAGATACAATATTATGAGAAAAGAATAGTAATCACTAATTATATGGTGTGTGTGACCATATAAATACATAAATGCTACATCAGGGGGTGGTGAGTAACCTGAAAAAAATATTAAGCAAAGTTGGAACAGCTTAACAGAAGGTGGCCATGGAAGGCCAGTCTGTTTATGAGTATCGTTAAATACTTTTAGACACCTCAATACAATTGAGGAGTTTTGGGGGAGTTTTTGGTTTTGGGGTCTTTTTAGTGGGGGGTGCTGATGGGAGCAAACCCGACCGTGCTTGGGGGGTTTTAACTTACTGCTCAGAGGTTGCTCCCAACAGTGCTTGGGGGACTTCGTGGGGTGGTGGGACTGAATCCAAGCACCCAGCATGCAGAGCACAACCACTATCCCTGGAGCTATCTGACTGGCTGTGAAATATTACTTTGATGAAGCATTATTTCTTATATGACATTTTTCTTTAAAAAATTTCATCTTTTTGACTTGAATCATGTTCCCTTCGTTGATTTTTTTCAGACTGGTAACTGTTTATGAAGAATTTTTTCTATTTCTATTTTTTCTATTTCTTCTGTACAACATTCATACACATACACACATCTACTTAATGCTGTTGATCACCAACACACCCTGTGACAACACACATTTTCTTTGATTTTTTTTTTGGCCACACCCAAAAAGCCAAGGCTACTCAGGGCTTCCTCCTAGCTCTACGCTCAGAGATCACTCCTGGCAGAATCAGGCACCATGTGTGGCACAGAATCAAACTCAAGTTGGCTGCACACAGGGCAAGTGCCCTGACCACTGTACAAACACGCTGGCTCACACCACATTTCTGACATGATTTTAGTTAGGCGTAATCATCAGGGCCACCTGCCCCTTGAGGTGTTGCAGGTGTGGCGGTGGTGCCTGGCTGCGTTGGCAGGTGGCAGACAGGAGATAGGCTTGTCTACGCCCCCAGGGCTCTGCCCTGTGGGCCCTGGATGACGGATGGTCTGACATAGGAAGAACAGAACGCAGCCACGCAAGAGGCTTAGATAACAAAGTAGGCTAGGACCAGGTCCTTCCCAGGATCATTCACATCTGTACAACATAATGATCATTGTAGTTGTAACAAACTAGGGAGGTTGATGGGGAATGAGGAGCTATAATGTCACATTAGAAATCACTACCGAATATACACATAGATAACTGCATCATAAACTGTAAGGCAAGTCACAAGATGTATAAGAGAGAGAAATACAGAAATAGAGATAGAGAGAAAAAATGAGAGAGTCAGGCGCATGGGGGAGAACTGCCATCTGGCTCTCCCCTAGCTCAGTTGACCATGAAGCTCCCAGAAGGCAAGATGGGTTTTGGGTGTTGGCCCATCACTTCTGTAGGGCCTTGGAAGCAGCCAGATGAGACTCTCTCACCATAATAGCCATCATTATCATGGTCTGGACCCCACAGTTCATCAGAACCCACGCAAGAGAGACTCTGATCTCAAGAACAGCTCAGAGCAGCCGAGTTCAAGCCCAGGTAGGTGGCTCTTGGAGACAGAAGTCACCAGGTATTCCTGGAGATGGAGCTAGGGTACCCCTGCCCCTCTCTGACCCATCCTGGAGGCCTGGTGGCCCCACCCATGAACTGCCTCAGGGCTCTCGGCAATGATGCAGAGACTCAGACGCAAGGGGGAGAGCTGCCATCCATTCGGCTCTCCCCTAGCTCAGCCAACCATAAGGCTCCCAAGAGGTAAGTCCATCCCTCTCCTTTATTGCAGGGATGAAGTCCGGCAAGATCTAGGTCTCCTTCATTTGTGCCGGGGCGGAGGGGCTGCTAGCCAGGGCCCCGAAATCTGGAGCCCAACATGAGGCAGCTTCAGAGGATCATGAATCTCTCTCTGCCAAACACATGTCCTATCACAGCTAAACCCTGCATGCCTGGCACACTGGCCTTTCCATTCCAAATTCACTCTAGCTCAGGAACTTTGGGGTTTCCTCCATCAGAAACTCTGTCCCCACGTGTTTAAGTATCTACTCTATCACTCATTCAGTTCTATTTCTATATTTTTATTTTCAGGACACACCTGGCAGTGCTCAGGGATCACCCAACGCAGTGAATAGGGACCATCCAGCACTGGGAATCTAAGCTGGGCCTCCCGCATGCAAAGCACACATGCGACAATAGAGACGTGTCTAGCCCCCATTTAGGTCAGTTATTTTTTCCTTTAATTCCTCTGTTCCTTGCAACCTTTAAGCAGGGAACAGCATTTGCCTGCACAAAACTCAGCTGAGCTGCTTTCTGAACAACTTTACAACATGCCTAGGGAGCCAAAAATTGTACTATTACAGGCAGTGTTTTCTCTGGAAAACAGGCTCTATGGTCGGTCACTCACACCGGGCTGGTTCAGAACAGCAGACTCATCCCTAGAGGCCTGGAAAACACAGTTTCTCCTACGAGGATGGCAGGTGCTGCATGTCCTAAAGCTGAGAGTCGGGCTAGCCAGTGTCTCCCTATTAAACATCACGTAATTATCTGCACACTTCAGGGATGAAAGGTTTGGCCTACTGAGTCACCAGCTTGATCACTTAACACTTTTGACCACAAAATTAACACTAGATTACATACATCTTGCAAACGATCTGTTAAAATAAGCCAACACAAGACTCTAAATGAACCAGTTCTGCTCAAGTGGCGAATGCATCACAGTATCACACTTAGAAGGAGAAAGAAATCTTCCCCTAAGTAGTTATGTCATGCATCCCTATTTTTTAATTTTAACAAAATTTAATGGAGAGCGGCTAGAGCCCGGGGTTCGGCCTACTTCCATGCAGGAGGTGCGGTCGTCCACCTCGAGCGGGGCGTCTGCTCAGAGACCACCGGGCTGCTGCTGTCGGCAGGGCTGTCATCTTCTCTCATACCGAGACCAAGTTTGATCATTCTGCAGATTCTGTTGGGTGGGTCTGGGGTCCCCCAGGCTGATGCAGCGCCATCTTGAACAGCAGGAGCAGCGGACGCCCACAGACTTGTCATATAACAGTAGTACCGGACACTTTATAGACTTGTCATGTAAAAGGAGCACCGAACCCTTCACAGACTTGTCATGTAACAGGAGTACCGAACCCTTCACAGACTTGTCATGTAACAGGAGTACCGGACACTTCACAGACTTGTCATGTAACAGGAGTACCGGACACTTCACAGACTTGTTGTTCTTGCCAGCCTTGGCCTTTGGCCGCAGGGTCTCGATGTCAGAGTGGTCAGGGTTGATTTCGGGTCCTTTTGGCTGCCATGTGGCCCATGGTTGAGTGTCTCTCAGCACTTGAGTCTTTGTGATTCTTTCCATGTTCACTGTCTGCCAAAGCGTGCTCATGGCAATGCAGCGCATCATCAGTCAGGTGGTGACTACCGCCTTCTCCACTGTCTTCCCAAGATGTCCTTCAAGATTTGGCTGAGAGGGCCGGACAATAGCCCAGCAGGTAGGGCGTTTGCCTTGCACGCGGCCGGCCCGTGCAGGCCAGGGTTTGATCCCGGAATCCCCATATAGTCCCTCGAGCACCGCTGGGAGTAATTCCTGAGTGCAGAGCCAGGAAAAACCCCTGAGCATTGCCAGGTGTGACACAAAAAAAACCAAAAAAAAAAAAAAAAAAAAAAAAAGATTTGGCAGAGATTTTCAAACTTTATTTTATTATTTATTTATTTATTTTGCTTTTTTGGGTCACACCCGGCGATGCTCAGGGGTTACCCTGGCTCTGCACTCAGGAATTACTCCTGGCGGTGCTCGAGGGACCATATGGGATGCCGGGATTGAACCTGGGCTGGCACAGCGCGTGCAAGGCAAACGCCCTACCCGCTGGGCTATCGCTCCGGCCCTTCTCCTGCTTCTTTTTGTACTCTTCGTCTTCTGGAAGTTCCAAGCCCTCTTGGGTGACAGTCGCCAGGGTCTAGCCCTCACGCTCCTTTCACTGTTGGACACTCCTCGGTGGACTCGATCCCACAGATCACCTCTAAACCATGCTTCGAGTCGCTCCTCAAACGCCGAGTTGGCCACTTGGTCCTTGCTCCCAACCTGAGCTGTGACACGCCCGAAGGGTTGGATTCCTTCAGCTGTGATGATGTCTGCACACATGCTCTCCGGGGCCACACTCACCCATTATTCCTGGCAGTGCCGGGAACTATATGGGATGTTGGGTATTGAACCTGGGTCATCCACATGCAAGGCAAATTCCTACCTGCAGTGCTATCGCTCCAGTCCTATAAAGGATTGTTTTTTAACCAGACAAAATTATCACTCTACCATTTTCTATCACCTTGAAAGCAGTATCTGTGTTTAATCTACGCCTAACCTTCCAGTTCCTGAGAACTTTGTATACTGTAGATGTCTTATATACTACAGGTGCTAGAGAAATAGTGGCTTAAATCAACACAGAACATTTTTGTTCTAAAGTGTTTCAAAGAGGGACTGGAGATATTGCTCAATAGGCTGAGCACATATTTTCTACGGGGAGACTTTATTTTGCCCCTGGCACCACGAGACCCTGGAGCACTGCCAGGAATAGCCTCTGAGCACCGCTACGTGTGACAAACCAAAAAACAATCAAAATTCAATCGTGAAAATAAAATATACTTCCTCATCAACATATAGCATGCTTTATATTAAAAATTACAGTAACATTTATTGTGCATTTAGTACGTGCCCCACCCTGTTGTCAATACTTTCTGTAGTCTCCAAGGATATTCTAAAGAACCCCACAAGGTAAGAAGCATCATTATACACATTTGACAAATGTAAGCGCTGAACAGTTGAAGTAGCTTTCCCCACATAACAAACACAGCAAGTTACTGGGACAGCTGAAACAGAAACCTAGACATTGAGTCTCAAGACCAGTATCCATATTAGGGAAGCGAATTATCTAAGAGCGCTTTTCCATTTGATACATTTAAACCCATGAATTTCAAGAATTTGAGGTTCTTCTAAACTTAAGAAAAAGTTCACTTAGGCCAAAGATGTGGCCCATATTTGAAATTATATCTACCAATTACTTGATATCAGAACAGGGTAGAATAGTTTCCTTTGCTATGGAATGCCAGAAAGCACATGCAAGAACTGTATAGCATATGCTTATTTCATAATAAGTACAAGTTGGACTTATAGCTTCCTAGTATATGATCCGCTATGAAATTTAAGAGATTACTAAAGAAGTATAAAAAAGTCTGAAATACTGGGTTATACATATAAAAAAAGTAATATGAAATAGATTCGTGAATAAATAGGTTATTATGAGGTTATGTATTTTCATAATCTATAATTAAACACTGTAAAGACTGATAAGCAATAGCCTTTTGACCTTGATCTTCAAGAGCTCTGCTACAGCCATAACCCATCACCCTTAGAGTTATATTAAAGGCTTTATGATCCTAACACTTCAGAATGTCAAACATATTTGTGAAAACAGGCAAACCGCATGGCTTGTCATGTTTAATATCTGGGGCTCCTCGGGGCCCTGCCTGGAAGCCTCAGGAGTGAACAACCTTAAGAACGTTCCCCGTGCTTGAGCCCTTAGTCTAACTTCACAATTAATCTCATCTCCTGACCCCCAGGCCCCAATCCAAGTTCTTTGTCCCAGATACTAACCCCCTAACAGACTACAGCTGGAGAAGGAAACTTCCCTAACGACAGCCCCCAAAGACCCCTGAACAACAAATCTGCATATATTTACACTGAAATAATTACATGAAAACGCACGGCAAGGGAATGATTAAGCAAAGGAAAGAAAGACTGCAGGCCAAGCAACAACTCTCTGAAGCCTGGAGACCCTTCTGGGTTCCCTCAGAAGCAGGCAACACGATCTGCATATCTGTTCCTTCTCCTGTGCTTGACGCTGATTACCCCCAGCCGCCCAGTAGCTGGAAACGTCTCTAATAAAAATATCTACAAGCCGTTCCCCTTAGTATGCCTCTCAAAGTCCGGCAAATTTTTACCACTCTGTCAGTTTTCTGCTATGATCTTATGACAGTTATTTCATTTTAAAGGTTACCGTTCCCTCAACTGCCAGTTATCAGTTATCACAGGGGAAATAATGGAAGAGTATTCTATAATCTACACGGAGTCAACATTTTTAAAAAGGTTTTGAGTAGATGAGAAGACCTGACAATCTCTAACGAGAAAATTATGAGGGAAAAAAAAAATCTTAGAAGTAAAATCTTTCCCTTGTTGAATGGGTCCCACACCATGGCTGAGTCAGGCGATCTCATTATACTTTTCAGTTCAACTGAAGTTGGTATTTTATGTATGTTATAAAATAACCTGATAACCAACATAACTGTAGCAGTGAATTCCATGTTTCCATATTTAATTTTAATATAAAAATACAAACTGCTATCTTAACATGAGGTGTTTGCTTAATTAACTTGCCTTCCATCCTTTCTTCGCTGTATCTTTCTTCTTTCAGTTGGCTTGAAATATATTCATGTCAATTCTTCATTCTTGCCAGCAGGATTAAAAAAAAAATTATACAACAGTGGTATGGGGAGATAACCAGTAACAATCTTACTTTTTTTCAAACTGATTTCTTGCTGGGTCTGTGGGATAGGGGAAAATGTTTAGAATGTGATTTAAACGCTAGAATTTTTTTTTTGAAATGCTATCTTTTCAGATGGGTATCAAAAGAGAACGAAAATGAGCAAGTAGTTATTCCACCTTTAAGATGAGAAGTCCACACTGAGAAAATAGAGTAAAGAATTATATTCAAGGAGACTAACAAACTGTTCAAGCCATTTCCTGAAAAGAAATTGCATTTCTGCTCAGAAGTGTTAAAATTACAGAAAACAACTCCCTATTCTTCAAAAACCACTAAAATATAGCCCTAAATTCTACCCGTACTTTATTCTAATGCACAGGTATTAGGAACAGAGTTGTACTGTTAATAAACTTAAGTAAGGAGTCGTGCCAGAAGCCACCAGGGTAGAACGCCCACACACTGACCCATCCCAACACAAGACAACGAACAATACAGACAATTATAAGAGAAAGACAATTACTAGATCACCCTAAAAGATGAGCTGAAATTCTTCCGGAAGGAAATTTTTTTCCCCTGGTATATAGCACAAATGTCTTTGTCTTGTCTAAAGTGTAGTAAAATTACAAATACAAACTCAAGTGAGGAAAATTGCTTTTACTTATCAGGCTGAAGGAAACACAGAAGCCTCGGAGAACAAATATATCCAGGGAAGAAAAGTAAGGCCCGAAGAGTCAAGGTAGAGTAAAAGGACTCTCATCAGAGATACGGGAGGAAGACAAACTGCATTAATTAATTTTCTTTAAGAAATGAGACTGGCTGCACACTGAGATGAATTGTCTCATTTTCCAAGTGTCCCAAGTGGCAAAGTCAAACAAATAACTCTGTAATTCTTCATTAGTATTACATCAAGTTTAACCATTTGTAGACTGCCAAAAAAGAAGGGGGCAATCCCTCAAATCCTATGAGAATTGCAACTAATCAACTTTTCATGTGCAATTTTCAGCATCTTCCTTTGTTATAATAACCAAGGGCCAAAGAGAAAGGATAGACATTCTGCGCAAAACCAAGTAAGATAAAGAGCAAGTTGGGCTGACTGACTTACCAGCATGAGACCACACCGGGCAGAGCACAGAGAACCTTGAATCATTCCGCACTGGACTTACATTCTGACGCTCCACATCCCAGCCAAATGGTCTGGTCCCGTTTGTTTAAGCACTCATATCCCAATTCTCACAAATGTGTATAAAGGACACCAGCAAACCATAGGACCTCTGGGAGATTAAAGAGATTGTAACTTTAAATATCACATACCTAGTGGCTATGACCAGCTCTTTTCTCAATAAAAAATTAATCCTTCTAATAAAAAAGAGAGGGAAATATTTATTGATATGTTTATTTTTAATTGATCCAAACTTCTGAGTATATTATGATTTTCTAAAGTCAAATGACTTTGACATTTAGTTTAGAAAATTAATGCATATAATCTTTTCTTTTTGTTCAATTTTAAACTTCTTTTTATTTTGAGTTCAATTGCCTCGCTTCTATTTTATTTTAACTTTTTTGGTGGTGGAAGTTCTTGGGGGGGGAGCACCTGCTGATGCCTGGGTGTTTCTCCCTGTCTTAGGGGACCATGAGGTGCGAGGGATTGAACCCATGTCTCCAGAAACTGCAACACATGTGATCAACCATTTACGCTGTTTCTCTGGACATTTCATCGTTACATACTATCATCTCAGAAGTGAAAGTTACATGGGATTCTTTATCAATTTCTCTTGATATGAACTTCTTTTCCCCTTAGCCAAAAAAAAAATTCTTGATCACTTGATCACTTGCTCTCCGGTGCCCAGCTGATCACGAGGCGTCCGGGGAGGGATGGCGGGTTCTAGCCCTGGCCCACTACCCCAGCAGAGCCTCGCAAGAAGCCAGAGGAACCCCACACCATGAGGGCCGCCATTTTCCACATCAGGATTCCCCTCTCGTCAGATCTCCACCCAGCAGAAGAGCTGACCACAGCCTGGCTCGTCACCAACCCACCCTGCAGAAGTTTTCCAAGACCAGCCCAGGTATGCCGACCCAGAGACTCACACACAGGGGCAGAGCTGCTACTTGCTCTCCCTGTGCCCAGCTGATCAGGAGGCATTTGGGAGGGATGGCAGGTTCTAACCCTGGCCCCCAAAAAAAAATTATCATGGATAATTTTTTTTACACCTAAGCCTAATTTTTTACAGCACATAGGACATATTTTCTAAAAAAAAAAAAAAAAAAAAATTATCCCCTTTTATGAGAACAAAATTAGCCTTATTTTTTTTAAGGTTGGTATTACTAAAATTTGAAGAAAAAAAATTTGAGTGGGGAGCTGGGCATACTGGGAGGAGCCGAGGGGCTGACTCCTGGCTCTGTGCTCAGGGGTCACTGCGGGAAGGACATGAAGGAACTATGTGGGGTGCGGGGATCAAATCTGGATTGCTGTGTGTACAGCAAGCATCCTATCCACTGTACTGTCGCCCGGCCCCTGAGCATTGTCAGGTGGCACAAAAAAAAATTAAGAGAGAGAGAGAGAGAGAGAGAGAGAGAGAGTGATAAATACACGGCAAACTGTGCAATGACTCCTTGGCATTCCCTGGGACAGAGCAAGTCATAGGACTAAAGTCAGGGTAGAGAATCCCAAGTTTCCCACATACTCAGAACAAGGGGAAGAAGAAATAGTGATCAACTTCACTAAGGTCCATCGCGGGTTTTTATAATTATTCAAATGCACCTCTCTTAATAATATCGACCAAGAAATGCTGAGCGGAACACAGATGGACGGTCTCGTAACAATTTCAAAGCTAGGCGTTAAGGGACAGCCACAAGACGGGTTCAGAGCATAGGGGCTTAAGGGCGCCATGAGGCCTCGACTGTTAACAGAACAGGAAGTTGACTTCACCAACTGAGTAAGCGGAGCATCACCCGGGGCTCTGCTCTCAGAGGCAATTTACCTCCCAACTCAGTGCATCACTGACTTAAAACGAAAACGACTCACACACAACAGACGAGTCTGATCAAAACCATCACAGACCGGGTACTCTGACAAGCAGGCCTGTGGGGTCAGGGTACCACAGCAGGTTGGGGTGCGTGCCTAGTCGGGTTCAGGTCACAGCACCACATGACCCCCCCCCAACACAAGTGCAGTCCGGGAGGCTCCTGAGCACAGCTGGGTGTGGTCACAGAGGCACCTCATGCCAACGAGGTGATCCCAGTTCCGGGTGCTACTGGGCCTAAGCAGCACCACATCGTCAGGCCTTTACACTGAACTGCTGGCCAGAATCAGGGATGGGGCCCCTGTACACCCTGGGCAACACTTGGGAGCCTCCACTCCGTAAAGAAACTAACATCACCGACATTCCTGCCCCCTCCCCCCATAACTTAAGTGACAGTCTGCTTAAGACGCAACAAACACCCGCTAGAACACTCTATGCTCTGTGAATCTCGACCTCACAGACTGTAGAAAAAATGGCTTAGTATGCTATGAGGCAGAAAAATGTGCTCAGAATACCTGGCTCTTCCTAGAAGTAAGGTAACTTTCAGAGACCAGTGGCGGGGTCTGGGAAACAGCACAAAAGAGCCGGAGCTGTTGGGCAGAGCCTCAGACGCAATCCCTAGTACTGTGGTCCCCAACAACCTCAAGGTGTGAACTCTTTGCCCCCACCCCTAAAGACTGACGATGATGATAACTGTACTGTGGTGGTAGGTGAGTATGTTAACACTAGACCCCTGAAACTTAAAAAAAAAAAAAGTTACACTCTTGCAAATTATATTTACCTCAATTTTTTAAAAATTAATTTAAAGGGTTTGTGATTTTTTCAGGGGTTGGGGCACACCTGATTATGCTCAGGGCTTAGTCCTATCTCTATGCTCAGAGATCACTCCTGATAGGGCTTGGGAGACCATATGGGGTGCCAGGGATGGAACCCGGTCAGCCACATGCAAATGCTGTACTATCGCTCCAGCACCAAAAGTTAAGAATTTTTTTTAAGGGAATAACAATGACAACATACTGTTAGACATAACGTCAATAAAGCCCAATGCTTCATGATGACAGATAGCAACAGGGGAAATGTCTGCTTGTTTCTTTTGAAGGATACGCGAAGGAACTAATTCGTTACTGTCTGAACCAACAATAGGAGACAAAAACATCCATCCTGCCTTTCCGTCAGAAGCACATCACAGATAACCCAATTTCTGAAGAAGAGGATATTGTTTTATAGCTTCTACTAGCTAATAAATGCAACGAAATAAGGACGGAATGAAATGAGAATATCTTCATTTTTTGCGACTGTGAGTCCATTTAAAGATCGAGGCAATCACCCATAGGGGCTAACAGCGCAGCACACAGAAAGCAAGACATTAGTCTTTCATGCTAGAAAAACGCAGCTACGTTTCTCTGAAATAGTCTGGTCCCAGACACATACTCCAAAGTGCAATAGTGAGACTGACCCAAAAGCCTCTAAATCCAACCACCGATTTTTATGAAATACAAGAGACACCATAATGTATTCAAAACTCTGAACAAGATTCAAGCAGCAAAGCTCAGATTGAAAAACTATATTACAACTGAATCCATGTCTTCAACAAGTAGCTTGCAGAGGAAAAGAGAAAGTGCAAGGACCAGAACGTGAACTAGAGCAAAGACAGGTGTGAGTGAGGTGGGCTGGGCCGGTGGGGTTGGGGGGACCAAGAGACAGAGAGTGAGAGGTGCCAGCAGCACTTGGGTTTTAAAGGAGAGCTGGGGTAGAGACAGAAACCAGAAAAAAAAACAAAAAAGGGGATCTGAACACCCTGATTAAGCCATCTGCTATTAATGAGATATTACTATTAATCCATCTGGGTGTGATATTATAGCTATGTTTTTTAATGTCTCCTTCCCTTAGAGATTCACATTGAAATACACATGAATAAAGTGATCTCAGGATCACTTTTCAAAACCGTGTGCCAGAAGTTAGTAACTGGACATAGGAAATGGCCTTTCTCTACTTCAGTGTGCTTAAGGTGTTCTTTAATTTTTGTCTGTCTGTCTGTTTGTTTATTTGTTTGTTTTGGACCATACCCAGCTGTGCTCAAGGCTGACTCCTGGCTCTCTGCTCAGGAATCATTCCTGGTGGGGCTCAGGATACCGAATGGAGTGGCAGGGATCAATCCCAGATTGAATTTTCTTAATAAAAAATGTAAACAGCAATCAGCCCCCCACATATGCTACAAACATATTTTCAAAGTGTTTAACAGCTGCTCTTCCTGCCCTAGCAGAAGACAGCACAGTGTTATCGCTGGACACTGGGTCACGCCTGACGGGGACATTGGGAACAGTTACAGGTAGGATCCTAAATGAAATGGAAATTGAAATCTTACTTGATGAGTGCTGAGAGTTCTCGAACCTCTTCCCAGCCTGACCGGAAGAGCACTGGCAGCCAGAACGTCCTTTAGGCCACAATCAAATAAAAATCCCAACCCCCAAAAATGACCTAACCACGCTGACATGCAAAGTTCATCCTGGTGCGGGAGCGATAGTCCAGCGGGTAGGACACTTGTCTTGCACGTGGCCCATCCAGGTTCATCCGCAGCATCCCATGTGGTCCCCAAGCATCACTGAGAGTAATTTCTGAGTGCAGAGGCAGGAGTAAGTGCTGAGCACCTCCAGGTGAAGCCCCAAGACAAACAAATAGTTCATCCCAAGGAAACAAGTCAGTGTGTCTTCTCTGGTGGCAACAACCTCAAAAACAACAACACAAACCAGTACCAGTATGCACTCATCCTTATGCTTTAGAAAAGATCTAAGAATAGCTAATATTTTTGAAAAAAATACCTAAATATGAAAAATCAGAAACTTAATACATAGAGAAACGCGGGTGGTAAAGGAAAGGAAGAGAGGAGACATGAAGGAGAATATTTCAGGAAAGAATAACCTTCGAGAAATGACAATATATTCCTTTTTAGAAACAAGACAGGGAACTGAAAAAAAGTGAATAATCAGAGAACAATGTTCTTCCAAACAAAATGTACGCTAGCAATTAAAAAAAAAATAAAGTTGAATAAATATTGCAGAAAGCTTATTAAAGAGTAAGAGGTTTGAAACAAAAAGAGAAAAATGTCAGGAGATGAGCCAAGGATATGCGACATTTGGGGGGAAAATGGCTTAGCAAAAATAGAGTAGGGAATATCATGAAAGGAAATTTCAAAACTTATTCAAGGAAGCGTTCCAGAATTAAAATATGTAGGTTATTAGGCTAGGAGTTATTCAAGTGTTCCGTACAGTAAATGAAAACAGATCCTCCCTAGAACACACCTTAGACAAAGAATCTTCTAGAAGCTTAAAGAGTTAAGCATAAAAGAAGCTTCTAGAAGCTTAAAGAGTTAAGCATAAAAGAGTTAAGAAACTTCACATGAGAAAAATTAAAAAAAAAAAAACTACGACTTTAAGATGCATCAGAACCTCCAATAGCAAAAAGAGAAAAGGAAAGGCTGGTCACTGCTTTCAAAATTAAGATATATAACTCCAACCTAGACTACGTAACCCTGCAAACTATTCATCTTTCGTAAAAGGAAGAATATTTTTGGCAATGCTGCCGTGTTCTACATTTCCCCTATGTTTAATTTATTGTAAAACTTCTAGAGAATATGTACCTCACAATAATGAAGATGGGGAGATGACACAGGACCCAGAAGATAATGAGTCAAATCTACAAGGGAGAAAGGCAGCCCTGGGCTGGCGGTAAATAAAGGTCATACTACAATAGCTGTCGAGAAACTCGTCCAAATTGGAGTGGATCCCGTCTCCAGAGGGGCTTTTGTCAAGAAAATGAGGTTGTTACAATGTTTCATGTATCTCAACATATTAATTACACAACTGGGGAGATTTGGGTGACTTAATTTACAACATACAGTCATGTTCTCCAATACTGTCTTCCCATCACTTCTTTTCATTTTTGCTTTTGGGCCACACCTGGAGATCTTCAGGGCTTACTCCTGGCTCTGCACTCGGGGATCATTTCTGACCGTGCTCAGGGGACCGCTGAGGATGCTGGCGTTCCAACCAGACTCAACCGCATGCAAGGCAAGTGCCATACCCATTTTTCCATCTCTCTGACTCCTTCCCGTCCTTTTTTCCTGCTATTTGGAGCCATGCCCAGCTGTACTCAGGGTCTCTCCTTGCTCTGGAATCACTTCCGGTGATACTCAGGGGGTCCACATGGGATGCCAGGGATGGAACCCAGGTCAGCCGCGTGCAAGGCAAGTGCCCTCCCCGCTGTATTATCACTCTGGCTCCTTCCCATCATCTCTTAAACCCATGACAAGTGCTCCCACCCCCACCCAACAAGTTCCTGAGTAGCCATCAGTGCTCGCCCTGTTGCTGAATCCAGGACTCCCCCACGACCCCCACTGTCACACATTACATGATCTGTTAGCAAGTTTTGTGAAAGAAAATTTCCAGAAAGAGAATCTAAAAGACCATCTCCCCTGGGGAGGGAGTCAGAGGCACGTGCCTGGCATGTGCTGGGTCCAGGTTCAATCCCTGGAACCACGTGACACCCTGAACACAGTCACACCTGACCCTGGAGACACCCAAGCCCTAGGCCATGTATGAGCACTGCCAGGTCTGAGCAGCAATCCTGGGTTCACCAGCCCTGAGCACTTCGCTCAGTCAAGCTGAATATCATGGGACGAGCCCCTGGTACCCTTGGGCACTACCTGGAAGACCAGAGAGTGGTCTTTATAGATAGATAGATAGATAGATAGATAGATAGATAGATAGATAGATAGATAGATAGATAGATAGATAGATAGATAGATAGATAGATAGATAGATAGATAGATAGATAGATATAGATATAGATATATAAATATATATTTTATATATTATATTTAATATAATATAATATAATATAAAAGTTATGTTATGCTATGTTATGTTATGTTAATGTTGTTATGTTATATTATATTGTAGTATATTATATTGTATTATATTATATCATATCATATCATATTATATTATATCATATTGTATTAAATATAATATTTAAATTTTCAATTTTTTAAAGAAATAGGCAGGGCCAGAATGGTGGTTCAGCAGCAGATCATATGCCTGGAATGTGAGGGGCGGGAGAGAGGGAGGGGAGAAGGGAAGGAGAGTAGATGGGAGGGAGAGGGGAAGGAGGAAGGAAAGAACACTTTTCCAAAGACCCCAGAGAGGCACAAAAACAGTGCCCAACCTCTCAGCTTTCACCTGCTCACACATTCTGCTGACAGTTCACTTCTACCAGAAGTCACGTGTCCACGAACTCTTTGATCATGTTCATACGGCTTCATCAAACTCACGCGCAAAACTCTAAGAATTCAAAGGTGATATGAGATCTATGTAATAATCCTTCAAAATATTATTCTTATGAACAGAGTCATCAGCACAGAGAAAATGATTAGAAAATGTTAATAAAAGTCTAATGTAGGTCCAATTTACCCTTGGTATTCAGATTAGTTTTCTCTTTTGAATAATAATTTTTCTAGGATACAGCTAATTACATTAAAGGCTACAATATTAAGAAACCTCAACATTTATTATGCACAATCTTTACTGTGGTAACCCTGCAAATTTCATTCGCAGTAACAATTTCTGTTTGTTACCAGTAACAAACATCTACATGATTCTTGATACCTTAAAGCTTGACCAAGTTATAGAAAGAATAAAATAAAAGCTTTAGTTTATTTCACAAAATGAGAGCTGGAAAGATAGTACAGTGGGTAGGGGCGCTTGCCTTGCACATGACCAATCCACCAGGTTTGATCCCCAGCATCCCATATGGTCCCCTAACTCCACCAAGAGTGATTCCTAAAGGCAAGACAGGAATAAGCCCTGAGTACTGCCAGGTGTGGCCCAAAAACAAACAATTAAAACAAACAAAAAACAATTTAAAAACAGAAAACAATTAAAAAAAAAAAAAGAATAAAGAAACTAGAAATCAATTTAAGTATTCTGCTCTGTGGATAGAATAAAACACACATCAATCACTCTATAGACTTTTCTTTAGGATATTTACTGGCAAACTTGAAAAACAGGGTGTTTTATTTGGCTAGATTTTACAGATCAATGGAACATTTTTTTCTGGAATGAAATTATAGAGCCAGGAACAAATTCTGAGCATGGCCTCCCCAAAAAACAACAAAAACTTACGCTCAAAATAAGCATATCTTATTTTATATAAATTAAACCTCCACAGAGCTAACCATTTTTTTAAAATTTTACTTAGACTAGGTTTAAGAAAAAAAAGGCCACCAAATTCCAAAGATTTCAAAGATTTTTGGTCATATAAAGTTTTCTCTGCCAAGGCAATTAAGCTGAACATCAATATCAAAAGGCTACATTTAGAAGTTAAGCAATAAACTCATTATAAACTAATGAGTGAAATACTAACTATTACAAAGGACGTTAGAAAACATTCTGAAAAAAGAGATACCTGAACACCGGACTAGAACTGAGCATTGAATGTAAGCAAATGGATTTACATGATAATCCCTACATACATGTAGATATGTAGGGCAAGCCACAAATGTGTAAGAGGACAGAGAGACAGAGAGAGAGAGAGAGAGAGTTATAGAGGCAGGTTGGGGGGGGGAGGGAATCTGGGGACATTGATGGTGGGAAATATGCACTGGTGGAGGGATGGGTGCTGTAACACTGTATGACTGAAACCCAATCATGAGCATGTCTGTAACTGTATATTACAAACTAAAGTCATTGGGCTTCCGTGAAGATGGAGCTGGGGTCCTTCTCCCCACCTCTGTCCCTTACGGGAGACCCAGTGGACCCACCCACAAATGCTCCAGAGCTGTCAGCTGCGATCATGGGGCAGAGCTGCTACTGGCTCTTCCCATGGCACATGGCCACACTGTGGCCATGCGGTACATCAAATTAGTGGAAACCAACCACGTTCCAGAAATTCAGATGGTCAATACAAGAACAGAAATAGACCAGATTAGCCCATAAACCTAAACCCTAACCTAAACGCTAAACCCCATCCTGAACGTTTCATGAACCCCACTGCTCTCTTTCAGTACTCAATGGACCTGAAGACCTGTTATGTTACAAATTACTCTATGCACTGAGGAGGAGAAAAGGAAGGAGAGGAGAATGCTTCTAGCCTGACAGCACTCTTGACCCCTGAGATGAACCCAGAGTCACGGCAGAGCCTGGCAAGCTACCCGTCGTGTATTCAATAGACCAAAAACAGTCACAATAATGGACCTCATTCCCAACGAATGGAGACGTTACTAGCGCCCACTCAAGTGAATCGATGAACAATGGGAAGACAAGTGATACAAGTGATCTCACGGTGGTGTAATCACCTGATCACTTGACTTCCCGTAGATCATCAATTACTCGGCGGGCACCAGTAACATCTCAGTATGTCCTGTCACATGTGAGATAGCCCAAGGGCATCTGCCTGCTCCAGGAACATAAAGAACCTCAAACCATTCCATTAAGTCATGGGAATGAGGTCTATAATTGCTACTGGTATTTGGCACGTCAAATACAACACGGGTAGCTTGCCAGGCTCTGCTGCGGGTGGGTAATCATGAAGTCACCTCAAAACTCAAGCATTTATTGATGAACCATGCGGCCGCTTGCAGCTGTGTGAGCCGAGCTGTGATCAGCTCTTCTGCTGGGTGGAGCGCTGAGGAGAGGGGAATCCAGATGTGGAAAATGGTGGCCCCTCATGGTGTGGAGGTTCCTCTGGCTTCTTATGAGGCTCAGCTGGGGTGGCGGGCCAGGGCTAGAACCCGCCGTCCCTCCTGGATGCCTTGTAGTACTACAAGATTCAGAAAGTTTAGGGTGGGCTTTTGACATGTGAGTACTTTTTCATTGGTGTGTATGTGAATTTTCTCATTTACGTGGGCTGTTTGCATTCCTTTATACTGCATCACTCTTTACCTCATGAGAGATAAGTGCTGTGAAATCTGTTGAATTTTTTCTGCTACAAAGCCCAAGATTAGGACCCTGACCTGTAACTGTCTCACTAGATGTTCTTCCCTCACTCCTGGTGCTTCAAATACACTTTCCTAGTTCCTGTCTCTAAGCCTAGCAATATTCTTTATCCCCCCAGGGCTCCTGTCATGCCCATCCCAGGACCTGGGACCCTTCCCCCTACCCCCCCCCCCCCTCCGTCAGAAGTCAAATGAAGCTTCTCCCCAGGGACTCTGGTGAGGTCAGGTCCTCTGCGCTCATTCCGTGTGATACTCCTTTGCGCCATTAATCATGGCCGTAATTAAATAATTAATCCTGTGATTGATTAGTTTAATATCTGTCTCTCCCTTAGGACATAAGCGCCAGGAGTTTTCACAACTTTCTCCCCCGTGCCTTTTACAGGCAGATTCAAAATGAGCATTTGTTGAATGCATAAATGAGTTTGATCCCTTGCTTTACTACATGCGAGGGAAACGTGGAAAGGTCACTTAATATCATTGAGTATCGGGTACCACGGCTATGAAATGACGGCAACAAAAAGGGTTCCCCGACTGATTTGCTGGGATTTATGGTGGCTGCCGAGCTTTAAAATGTTGTAGGAAAATGTTCATCTCTTATTATCATCAGCATTGACATTTCACATTTAATGTTGTCTTCAGTTATAACTTAAGAGTGTCAGAGGAAACGTTTTTAAAATCTTCTAGATCATCAAGATGCTAATAAATCATGGAACTATCTGACCACAGAAAGTTAATTAGCAGTCATTAAGGTCCGTAGCCGCCCGTGAGAGTCAAGCACTGACCTAACGATTTCCAGCTGCACAGTAACTGTCCATCTCACATGAGAGCCGGGCAGGCCCACTGCAACTCGTGCGTCAGAGACGCATTTGCGAGGGAGCCAGTCTGGGGAACACATCCACGAGTCAGAAGTGTGGATCAATAGCAGATAGATGAGCTTCTCCCATTCACTCATGGCTACCCCTGAGTCAATAGATTCATGTAAATCGATAATTTGTTATGTTTGCTGCATTTACAGACTTTGATCTTTAATATAAACCTGGCAATAAAACAACATATATTTCTTCTCTATTCTACAATAATCTGATCGTGAATATGGCAGAGGAAAACATCCATTTTCCCACTCACCTCTGTAATAAATAGCAACTAAATTGCTCCTTCGCTTCCAAGTATCTCTCTCTGGGAACTGCCACCAATGAGAAGACTGAAACATATTAGTTGTTACTAGATAAACTTTTACATTTTGGGTTAACTACAACCCCTAGGTACTTCAATAATACCTTATGCATATGTATATGTATCTGTGTGGATAGCTATGGGCATAAACACATATCTCATATATACATACAGAACGCTATACACACATATATTTAATACATAAACTCAACACTTGCTCTATTGTACTAAAATCACGTAGTAATTATCTGTATCCTTCTCTACCAAGTAGGCTCCTAGAAGACATAGTGAGTGTCGTAACCCTACATTTTCCATACCTAGCACAGTCAACAGGCACGCAGTAAACATTTGATAAGTGGATTGTATGGAATTTCTCCATCACAATATTTTTTTTTGACTACTGACTCCTACTTTATAGTAGTCAGCATCTAGGGATGTCCATTCACAGAGCTGAGAGAGGATCTATTTTAATAAAAGATAATTTTGTGGTATACCTTTCAATTGCTTTAAGAAAATCCAGTGGAGGGGTCAGGAGCAATAGTACAGTGGGGGACGGCGTTTGCCTTGCATGTGGCCAACCCGGTTCCATCCCCGGCATCCCATATGGTCCCCCAAGCACCATCAGGAGTAATTCCTGAGTGCAGAGCCAGGAGTAAACCCTGAGCACTGCTGGGTGTGACCCAAAAAAGAAAAAAAAGGTGGGCTGGAATAGCTCAAGTAGCAAATGCAAATGCAAATTATATATAATATGTATTATATATAATCTTATATATATATATATGCTCATGTATACACATAAGTGGGTACATATATAGAAAAAACTAAAAAGGAAATATGTGATAATGTTAGAGTGTCAGGGAGAAGACTTGATGGGCTGCATGCAGGGGGCACATGTTAGAGGTTCAAGCAGCCCCTACGGCCAGGCTGGGAGCAGTCCCTACGCACCACCGTGATGATCCCCAGAACAACAACCAATGAAAGGTTAACAGAATTCTTACTTTTTAAATTTTGTATAGCTATTATAGAATACATGAGTGGTGAATATTGCTCTTATTTGGCTTTAATTTAAAAGGATGTGGGGGCAGTTTTGGTGGGAGGTTGCTTGTTTGGGGGCTAAACCCAGCAATGCTCAGAGCTTAATCCTGGATCTGTGCTCAGGGATCACTCCTGACAGTGCTTGGGGAACCATACAGGGTGCCAGGGATCAAACCCAGGTCTGCCGCATGCATGCAAAGCAAGTAAACTGGCCTGGCTTTGGACAATTTTTACGTAATACTAAAATCCCACATTTATATGAGATGTATACAATACTAAACAGTTTAAGATTTTAAAATGGCATATGTTCAAGTTTAAGAATGACACGGATGGGGCTGGAGCGATAGCCCAGCGGGTAGGGCGCTTGCCTTGCCGGCGGCTGGCCTGTGCCGGCCTGGGTTCGATCCCGGCATCCCATATGGTCCACCGAGCACCGCCAGGAGTAATTCCTGAGTGCAGAGCCAGGAGTAACCCCTGAGCATCGCCGGTGTGACCCAAAAAGCAAAAAAAAAAAAAAAAAAAAAGAATGACACGGGGTGGGGAGGTGGAGCAATAGTAGAGTGGGTGGGTGGACATTTGCCTCGCATGCAGCCAACCTGGTTCTATCCCCAACACCGCATATGAGCCCCCCAAATACCACTAGGAGTAATTCCTGACTGTAGTGCCAGGAGTAACCCCCTGAGCATTGCTGGGTGTGACCAAAGAGGGGAAAAAAAATAGAGTAACACTGGGACCTATATTCCAAACCATAATGCCTAGAGGAAGGGGTGGGGGGGGGCAGAGACTGGGGTTGGGGGAGGCAGGAGGGAAACTTGGGATACTGTGGTGGGAAATGGGCACTCGAAAAGGGATGGGTGTTGGGACACTGTATGACTGAAACCCAATCACAAACAACTTTGTAACAGAGTATCTCACCGTGATTAATAATTTTAAATAGAATAAATTTAAGTAATAAAAAGAATAACACTGGGGGCAGGATCTAGCTCAAAGGGCTGGAGCACACGAGTTCATGTGACACCTCGCGACCCACAGAGCACCGCAGGTGCGCTCTGGCCCACCTCAGGCAGGCCCACTTGAGCAAAGCCACTTCTCTGAAAGCGAAACACGTTCACGGCACTGGGCTGAGGACCTCACTGAACCGCCCCTCAGCACTCCGAGCACTGCTACGAGGCTCTCCTGCAACAACCCCCAAGGAAAAGAGAGAGAGAGAGAAAGAGAGAGAGAGAGAGAGAGAGAGAGAGAGAGAGAAGTCACACTGGACTTTCACTAAGGATACGGTGACTTGGTTTTACAAAAATGTAGAAATAACTGATCACTTGATCACTTGAATCCCGTTATTCATCGATTTGCTCAAGCGGGCGCCAGTAACATTTCCATTGGACCCTATCACGTGCCAATGTAGCCCAATGGCATCTGGTTGATTCAGGAATATAAAGAGCCTCAAACCGTTCCTTCAGGGTCTTTACAAGGAAGTCTGACCATCTTGTAGGTGGGCGGTCACGTGATCTTTTGATATCCCTTGGGATCCAGTCAGTAATGGCTCTAGTCCAGCGGTTGTCTCCAAATCGCATTACATGTCCAGCCCATCTGATTTTCGATGCCTTGGCAAACGAGACAGCATCCCTGATTCTGGAATAGCGACGGAGGTCAGAACTCCGGATTCCTTCTATCACTTGAGTGAGGCGTGATATTCCAAGCATAGCTCTTTCGATTCCTCTCTGGGAGACCCGAATAGCATTCTCATCCTGCTTTCGTAGGGCCCAGGTCTCTGAGGCGTATGTTAATGCAGGGAGAACGGTGGAATCAAAGAGATGTGCCTCGGAGACGGAGGTTCTTTGTCCTTTTAGCTATTTCTTCGATGCCTTTGAAGGCATTCCATGCCGCTCTCTTCCTCCCTGCGCGGCTCAGGTTTTAGGTCGTTCATCATGTTGATTTCTCGACCTAGGTACACATAACTGCTACATTCGGAGATGTTTGTTCCATTGAGAGTGAATGGGGCCTCTGGAACTAGTTCATTCTTCATGAACATAGTTTTCTTTAGATTCAGCTGTAGACCTACCTTTCCACATTCTCGGTCAAAGTCAGCCAGCATTTGTGTCACTTGGCTAATGTTTGGTGTTATTAGAACAATGTCATCAGCGAAGCGGAGGTGGTGTAGTTGCCGACCATCTATCTTCACTCCCATTCCTTCCCATTCTAATTGTTGCATGATGTTCTCGAGGGTGGCACTGAAGAGTTTTGGTGAAATGGTATCACCCTGTCGAACCCCTCTTTTCACATTAATGATCACTTCTTTGTAGAATGGTGAGATCCTGGTGGTGAATCCGTAATATAGCTCACGAACGATCTTGATGTATTGGGTTTGAACACCCTGTTTGGCTAGGGTTTCGATGACTGCTTCAGTCTCCACAGAATCAAAGGCTTTCTGTAAATCAATGAACGTGAGACAGAGCGGCATCTTGTACTCCCTACAAACCTCAATGAGCTTGGTTACCGTGTGGATATGGTCGATTGTGCTGAATCCTTTCCAGAAGCCTGCTTGCTCGCATGGTTGTCCTTCATCTAGTGTTCTGCTAATCCTGTTCAGGATGACTCGTGTAAACAGCTTGTAGATGACAGACAACAGGCAGATGGGGCGATAGTTGCCGATGTCGTGAATGTCTCCCTTCTTGAACAGTAGAACTGTCCTGCTGGTTTTCCATTGGGAGGGCACCTTGCATTCGGACAGGTAGCGTGTGAAGAGCCGAGCTAGTGTATTGATGAGTACCGATGGCAGATTCTTCAGGTGTTTGGGTCTGACTTTGTCTGGGCCTGGTGCTGTTCCCTTCTTTACTGACGAGATGGCATGTCGGATTTCAGAAGGGAGAACGTTGGGAATGACATATCCATCCTGTGGAATTTGGTATGTGGGCAGGTGGATGTGGCTATCAAAGAGATTTGAGTAGAAGTCCTGGATAATCTTCTCCATTGCCTTTCTGGAAGATGTGATAAATCCATCAGGGCGTCGGAGGGCAGTCATCTTGGTCTTATAGTTGGCAAAGGACAGGCAGGCAGTGCGAATGCTTTTCCCGGCTTCTGCTGCATCTTCCAGTATTTCTGCTCTTCTGTCTTTGAGGTCTTCTTTTATCGCTTCTCTGCACTGTTTAGCAACTTTGGATGTTAGCATTTGGTCTCCTGAGGCTCGCGCCTTGCCACGTTGGCGAATGAGCTCGAGAGTTTCTGAAGACAGGCATCCTTTTGTGTCTTTCTCTCTCTCAGCATTCTTCGCACAATCATGGAGGTGCTGAACCAGTCGGTTGTATTCTTCATCGATGTCATCAATGATGGTATCTTCCCATGTTGCTGCAATGGTGCCAAAGAGTTCCCAGTTGGTGGTCGTTCTGGGAGTTCTCTTCTTAAACTTTGCAGCCTTTTCTCCCCGTTGTGGGAAGTAGAATTTTGCACGAAGGAGACGGTGGTCTGATCCTGTTTGGAATTTGGGGACGACAGCTACATCGGTCAGACAAAACCATCGATTGAAGATGATGTGGTCAATTTCATTGTGGAACTGTCTGCCAGGAGATTCCCATGTCCAACGTTTCGCTTCAGCTTTCTGGAACTGTGAGTTCCCATGAATGGTCTTGGTGGACATGATGAACTCAGATAGTCTCTCACCCTGTTCGTTCAATTCTAGGCCATGGGTCCCGATGTGGAGTTCTTCAGCTGATCTTCTTGGTCCTATCTTGGCATTAAAATCACCGACTATGATCTTGTAGAAGGTGTGATCTTTTTATAGAACTCCTCCAATTCCATGTAGAATTTCTCAATTTCGTCTTCTTTGTATGTGGATGTTGGTGCGTAGACAATGAAGATAGAAATTGCTGGCAGTGGGCCACATCTCTTCAATTGTAATCGTCCTATTCGGTTTGTAAGGCATTCAAAAATAAGAAATAACTGGAAACTTATTTTTTGTATAGGTTTGCAAATTTCTAACCGAAATCAATGGCTTTATTTACCTGAACATCCACCACTGTACCCTTAATGTAATGTCTTAATAGCAATCATAATCCTAATACGTGAATGAACAATGATGAGCAGTATGAATCATTCTGATAACCCTGCTCTACCGGGGACTGGGAGAGAGAGGAGGGGGTAGACAGAGAGAGAGAGAGGGAGGGAGAGAGAGAGAGAGAGAGAGAGAGAGAGAGAGAGAAAACACTATTTGGGAGAGGGGAGAGAGGGGAGAGAGAGAGAGAGAAAACACTGTTTGGGAGAGGGAAGAGAGGGGAGAGGGAGGGAGAGAGAGAGAGAGAGAGAGAGAGAAAACACTATTTGGGAGAGGGGAGAAAGAGGAGAGGGAGGGGGAGAGAGAGAGAAAACACTATTTGGGAGAGGGGGAGAGAGGGGAGAGAGAGAGAGAGAGAGAAAACACTACTTGGGAGAGGGGAGAAAAAGGAGAGGGAGGGGGGAGAGAGAGAGAGAGAGAGAGAGAGAGAGAGAGAGAGAGAGAGAGAAACTATTTGGCAAGTGCGTTCAGCCAATTAATCATTTCCTTCTGCTGCAGACCAAGCACGCTAAAACACTTTCCCACTTGGATTTACTGGAGAAAAATGGAACTTTCATTGGGTCTCCTATGGAGCCCAGAGAGAATTTGTGGGATAAAGCCTTCCAGGACGGCCTGTTTGCAGCCCGGGCCGGAAGCTGGAAGCTCAGAGCTTGAAAACCTTACACCGAGCATTCGTACTTGGCAGCTACCGGTGAGCGGATCAGGCTCGGGACAGAACATTCTTGTTTTACTACTCTGTATTTTCGCAGAAATGACTTTTCCATCCCGGGCCTGCATCTGCCTGACCGCCCGGCCGCATATGGAATGCATTGGGTGACATCACTCAGCCGCTTCCAGGGACCACCAAAACACAGTTGCTCCGTCCGCGGGGCGGGGGAGCCACAGGCCGAGGCGAGGCTGGAGCTCATCCCGGCTCTTCCATCCCCTCCCTTCTGCCCTCATAAATTTTTATTTTAAAAAAAACAAAACGGTGTCATCTTATCTTGTAGACCGCTTTCATTAACTCCTTCGCCGCCGCACTGCACAGGGCCCCGGGATCCGCAAGGCTCGAGCGCCCGTGCTGTACCAGGTGCTGTTTACCGCCTTTTTTATGCAGGAGATTAGAGTGAATTTTTATTATGCAGATGCATGGAAATTGCTAGGCGAGCTGTAAATCATAATTCGTGTAGCTGATATTTTTTAATTAATTATTATGAAATAAAAATCAAAGCAGCTTTTCTAGCAAAGAAAGGCTTCATTAATATGCTAATTTTTATCATTTAAACATCCCACTTAAGAGATTTTAAAGTTATTATACAGTGGGTTCTATGATCTCTCAAAATAGTTTTCAAAAACTGTGTTCACTATCTTTAAAGACATATGAAGAGGCCCTCAATTATTAATTTTTTTTTTTTTTTTTTTTTTTTTTGCTTTTTTGGGTCACACCCGGCAATGCTCAGGGGTTTCTCCTGGCTCTGCACTCAGGAATAACTCCTGGCGGTGCTTGGGGGACCATATGGGATGCCGGGGATCGAACCCGGGCCAGCACAGGCCGGCCGCGTGCAAGGCAAACGCCCCTACCCGCTGGGCTATCACCCGGCCCCAATTATTAATTTTTTTAACTTGGGAAAAATTTTGAGGGAAAAATATGATTCACATCAAGTTACATTTTTCCATGCACCTAAGACCTTTAACCACATGTGTATCACTGTCACTGTCACTGTCTTCCCACTGTTCATCGATTTGCTTGAGTGGGCACTAGTAACATCTCCATTAGTCCTGTCACAAGCAAGTGCAACCCAAGGGCATCTACTTGCTCCAGGGACAGGAGGAGCCCGAAACCATTCTTCAGGTCATGGAACTGAGGTCCATAATTGTTACTAGTGTTTGGCATAACTGGTAATTAAAACACGGGTAGCTTGCCAGGCTTTACCATGTAGGTGGTATAGTCTCAGTAGAAGGCTCTCAACTCCACAAAGATATTGCTGAGATATTCCAAGTAGAGACTTCCTTGACAGAATGCTAGTTACTGGGGTAGTTTAACAACTAGAAGAGTTCCCGGAAAAAAGCAATTCAGAGTCTGAAGGCAACTGTCAAGAAACCTTCCTCGGGCAGCTCCCAGAGGTGGGAATAACCGGAAATTCGTCAGATGGAGCTGGGGGTCGCCCCTTCCCCTCTCCATTTTGTTTGAGGCCGGTGGCCCCGCCCATGAGCTGCTCTGGGGTGACCAGCCATAGCATGCAGAGCCTCAGACGCAGCTGGGCGAACTGGAACTCGGCTCTCCCGTAGCTCAGCTGACCATGGGGCCCCAGGAGGACAGATGGGTTTTGGGTGTTGGCCCATCACCTCTGGAGAGTCCCGGAAGCAGCCAGATGAAACTCACCCACCACATTAGCCACCATTTTTGCTGTCCGGACGCTGACCATGAGGCCCCTAAGTCATGCAGCCACTTGCAGCCACATGGTCCATCAAACTAGTGGAAACAGTTATGTCTTTAATGTACTGCATTCTACTATGTGTAGGAAAGGTAGGCAGGAGGGAGAAAAAGAGAGGAGAGAAAAGATATACAGAACCCGCCAACTTGTTGGGGTGTGGGAGGGAGGGAGGTGGGGACATTGGTGATGGGAGATGGGTTCGGTGGAGGGATGGGTGTTGGAACACTGGAACCAAAACCCAAGCATGAGCATATTGCAATTGTATGTCTAAAAGTGATGTAATAAAATTTAAAAAAAATAAAAAGTAGCAAAAAAAAAAAAAAAAAACCTTCCTCCGAGCAATGCCAGAGACATTAGCATCCCTTCATTGTAGCTGTTCCCATACGAAGGTGGGCATGAACGAGCCACTATGCATGGCCTAAGTAGTGAAAATATGGGAAATTCCATAAATTATGATATAAGTAATAAAACACATATGGTAGTAAAACACATAATAAACGTTACAGCTTCATAATAATTCTTAAATTTTTTGACATCTATTTAGAAAATTTCAGTGAATGCATACTTGAAAGTCAGATTATCATCATACTTTAATGAGAATCGTAACATGACAAAGCTATTAAATGAGGGGGAGAGCCTGGTGGTACCTGTGGCTGTGCCCAACGCTATACCCAGCTCAGTGCCCAGAGGTCACTCCAGGCGGTGCTCAGGGAATGGATTGTGTGGCATGAAGGAGGGGGCCAGGGCAGCCATATCCCCTGAACTAGCTTTCTTCTGCTTTTGTGGTCACACCCAGCATTGCTCAGTGGTTACTCCTGGCAGTGCTCAGGGGCACTGGGATGCTGGGGATTGAACCTGGCGTCAGCCGTGTGAAGGGCAAATACCCTCTCCACTGTACTATTGCTCTGACTCCTGAACTATTTATTTCTAAGGGTCTGGAAGATGCCTCATGGTTTAGAAAGTGCCAGGGCAGGGGGCCGGAGCGATAGTAAAGTGGGTAGGGCATTTGCCTTGCATGCAACCGACCCAGGTTCGATCCCAAGCATCCCATATGGTCCCCCGAGCAATGCCAGGAGTAATTCCTGAACGAAGAGCCAGAGTAACCCCTGAGATTGCTGGGTGTGACCCAAGAAGCAAAAAAAGAAGAAAAGGAAGTTCCAGGGCACCCGTGACCTCTTAAACTCCATTCCTCATCCTGGGCATATATGTACCAAGGTATACATACAAAGGTCTAGAGTCCCCACCAAGGGGGCAAGTTAATTAAGCATTTAGAAACCAAAATTCATTTAGGAATTAAATACACAATACTGTTTCTCCAAAGGATATACAAATTGTAAAATATATGTAATGATATTCCAATAAAATATAATTGTTTTCATGTCTTGATAATATTCACCAAAACTCACACTCTATAGCAAGCAAATGATACCACGATCCACCTGATAGTTGAGAAACTTGGACTAAGAGACGACAAATATTCTGCTCAGTGTTGCATGTGCCCATGTGGCAAAGCTGGATTTTCACACCAAGATTTCCTTGGTTTTAAAGCAGCCCCTACCCTCAGGGCTGGAGAGACGGTACAATGAGTAAGGCACTTGCCTGGCCAACAGGCTTCAATTCCCAGCACCCCATATGGTCCCCAAGTACCATCATGAGTAATCCCTGAGCACAAAGCCAAGCGTAAGCCCCTGCGCAAGCCCAGTATTCTTCCCTCCCATTAAGCACCCTTCCCCAATTCCTTCTCTATTAAGCTAATGAAACTTTGAAAGTCTTACCATGAAAGTGTAAAACTGAAATTCTTTATTCCTTCATTCAAATTCTCTAGCAGAGAAGATCTGGATTAAAATATAGTCACTATCAGATAAAAGCACAAAGGATAAAAGCAGAAATTTAACATTCTTTGGCAATCAAAAGTAAGATGTATCAAAATTGTCTAGTTAAAATACATGTAATTCAGGGGCCGGAGCGATAGCCCAGCAGGTAGGGTGTTTGCCTTGCACGCTGCCAGCCCGTGCCAGCCCGGGTTCGATCCCTGGCATCCCATATGGTCGGGAGTGGTTCCTAAGTGCAGAGCCAGGAGAAACCCCCTGAGCATTGCCAGGTGTGACCCAAAAAAGCATATATATATATATATATATATATATATATATATATATATATATATATAATATGCTGGAGCTCGCAAGTAGTTTGCGGAATAGTTTGAATTATATATAATATTGTACACAGGTACACCCGGCAGAGCAGAAACCAGCTTTCCCGTTGAACCCCCTGCACTCCATGGACCACGAGAGCAACTTCGGACCTGAGTCCACCATCCCGAAGGAGCCTCGGAGGAGGCCAGAGAAACTCCCACACCTTGCTGGCAGCGATCTGTGTCACAATCCACACTCTGCAGCTGGTAAGATCTCCCCCAGCATATTAATCCACTCTCCAGCCCACAGATTAATCCAGTCTCCAGCCCAGCTTGTCAGAAACCCAGCCTACAAGGACCCGCCCTGCAGAGACCCGCCCTTCAGAGGAGAGTATTTCAAACCCAGGAATGCTTGAGCCTCAGACACAGGTACACCCGGCAGAGCAGAAACCAGCTTTCCGTTTGCGGACGCTGCGCTGTCGCGGCGATTTACCTGCAAACTACCACAAATATTCTACCCACCCCTCTGAGAGAGCCCCACAAAGCAATGAGAATATAGTGCCCGCATGGCAGAGCCTGGCAAGCTGTCCGATGCGTGTTCGATATGCCAAACCCAGTAACATATATAATATATAATATATATATTATATATATATAATTATATATAATTCAAACTATTCCACAAACTACTTATGAGCTCCAGCATTTAATGAAGTCTCTGATATATTCCATTTCTAAGGCTCTGTCGTTCTATTTGTCATCTGGCCCTGGGCAGCCAGCCCTGGCGCACGGTGCTAGCAGAGAAGTGGAGCAGTGCCCACCAGCCCAGCCCTGCAGGACGGGTCAGCGTGTCCTGGGGATTGAGCCCGTGTAGATGGACTGAGCACCAGACCCTGCCCTCGCCCAGTGCTGGATATATCTATCCAGACACCTGGGTCTATTCCAGGACAGCTGGAAAGGGTCCCTGTCCCCAGGAGGGAAGTGTGGGCACCAAAGGGGCTAAGCCTGGCCCACGGGGGCTGCTTACCCCTGGCTACAGGGCTGGCAACTGTCCCCCGGACTTTCTGTTGCTTTCGGAATACACAGTCCCCTAAAATCACCAGGTAAAACTGTCACCCAAAGGTGAAAAAAGGATGGATTCTAAATATTCAAACTATCAAGAGTTAATGAAGGGCTGAAGAGTTTCTTACACCCTGCCATGCCCTAGGCAAAAAACAGAGCATCATTAAATATGGGGCTTGCCCAGGAAAGTGGTTTGGCTAAAGAGAAAAACTGGAAATTTCCACCAAGAATAAGCAAGGATTCCATCCCCCTTTCTATGCCTCTCCCAAATAGAATATATATATATATATATATATACATATATACATATATATATATATATATATATATACATACATATATACAGGGGCCTCCAGGAAGAGCCCAGGGAGATGGAATGTTAGTTCGTGAAATCACTAGGTCCAACACCCCCAGCAAACACAAGGCTGGATAAATGAAAGGGAAACTCTTGTAAGTGCTTAAGGCAAAGAATGTTTCAACCATCAAACCAAGAATGTTCATTCCCAATATCCAAGTTAATACAGAGTCCCACAATGAATCCTAAGTGGAGGGGGAAACTAGCGGTAATTGTCATAAATATATTTGTTGAACACCCACTAAAACAACTTCTTGTGATTTTCCTAATTAGAACTGTACAAATACAATCATTCCAATTCTTTACTTCCCGACACTGTTCTAGTATTTCAAAAATACGTTGCATGTAAACTTATTCCAAGTGGCTATCTATGCAATTTTTCTCCTATCTGAAATTTTTTAGACAGGATTTTCAAAGATTTACAAGGCATCTACAATTACACAGAGTGCTCTCATTGGTGTACCGTCTAGATTCAACACAGTAATTTTAGGTTCATACTGCTACAGAATTTCACCTGCATAGGTTCAGGGGACTATACTGTTAAATGCTTTGTTTGCAGCAATAGAAAACTGTTCTAAGATCAGAAAGGACATGCTTCAGATCATCTGATTACAAGCATTAGTACAGAAGATTAAAAGTGTTAAAACATACAAACCAACCAAACTTATGTTGAAGCAACTTGTCTAGGAGAATTCATCAATCAATGAGGAAGCTAAAAGGTCTCGTTCAAGGGCTGGAGTGATAGTACAGAGGGTAGGGTGTTGGTCTTGCACATGGCTGACGCAGGCTCGATTCCTGGCATCCCATATGGTCCCCTGAGCACCGCCAGGAGTAATTCCTGAGTGCAGAGCCAGGAGTAACCCCTGAGCATCGCCGGGTGTGACCCAAAAAGCAAAAAAAAAAAAAAAAAAAAAAAGGGAGGGGGGAAGGGGAGTCTTGTTCAAAAAAAGACATGATTCATTTAGCGGGCTGAAGAGTCTATTAACATTGAAAAATAATCTGGAAAAAAAAAAGAAAAATAATCTGCATCACTCACAGTCTTCTGACCTCTATTTCAGGACTCAGAAGATAAAACGTCCAGCAGGACAAATAGTCCAGCAGGTAAGGCTCACCAATGCAAACAGCTGACCCAGGTTTGATCCCCACACCCCAGAGGGTCCGCCAAACCCTGCTAGCAGTCCTGAGCAAAGAGCCAGAAGGAAGATCTGAGCACCACTGGGTATGGCCCAAAGGCTAGAAGATTAAAATGATGGGAAACCGAGTACACTGCATGAGAGACTTCCTTTCTTCTCAGACCAGTGCACTGTGTAACCAGGGGCACCTCCTTAGCACGGCAGTTTATTTCTCTGGACTGTTGGGGCTGTTTGGTGTCACCAACAGTATCGGGGTCCGTAGGGTTCCCTGGTCACTGTCGGGGCCAATGACCGTCTTCTCTGGCCAATAAACAAAGAACCATGAGCTCAGTTTAGAAAATCCAAAGTTTTACTTCTTCCAGTTTCACTCCACACCAACCAACACACACTTTGCCACACCATAGTGGTGGACAGCCTCACACACTGACCCCCAAACTGCAAGAGATTAATCCTATGCAGAGGCTGGGGGGCAGGGTATAACCAAAGGTAGAAACCCCAGAGGAAAAACCCCAGGGGACCACACCTCTGCTTCCCAAGGCTAATGGAGATGCTAATAAAGAGCAATGCTTGTCTCTGACTAGTAAACAGTATTACTATTTCTAGTTCTCTTGTTTAAACACAGTAAGAGAGACAGGCGTATATAACTACACCAGAGATTAAAGATATAGAGTGAGCTTTCATGGGGAGCTCACGTCATATGACCCAAACTATGCTCCCCTGCCAGTTTGATCATTTCCATCCCCCTCAGGGTCCTATCTCCAACAACAGCCTTGCTCCGCTCCAAGGCAAATCTTTTTTTTTCTTTTTGGGTCACACCCAGCAGTACTCAGGTTTACTCCTGGCTCTTGACTCAGGAATTACTCCTGGTGGTGCTCAGGGGACCTTATGGGATGGCGGGATCAAACCTGGGTCAGCTGCTTGCAAAGCAAACGCCCTACCCGCTGTGCTATGGCTCAAGTCCCTCCAAGGCAAGTCTTAAGTGCTCTACTCAAAAGCTTATCTTAGGTCAGAACAAAACTGATTCTGACCTTCTAAACTTTGGATCAGAGCAGGGCTTATCTAAAAGTTGTCCCATTTCGTAGCCAGGGTGGACTCTTTCTGGTACCATCCAGTCCCTCATAAAAAGGCCTCTACAGGGGTAAAAGGAATTAGATCACCCTAAAGGCAATAGAGGCATTAGTAAGAAAATCTGACAGGTTGTCCAGGAGCAATTAATTCAGAGTAAACTAAACCACAAATACAGGGCCCTACTCTCCTTCTGTGTTTATACAAGAACAAATCCCCAGCATAAATATATGCAAAAGACTTGCAGGAAAGAGAAAAATAATCCCTCATTAGCAAAGCAAAAACCCAGGGCTAACAAGTGCGGTGTGATCCAACACTGGACCTCAACGTCATCATCTATACAATAAAAGGAATTTTCCAATTCCTTTCTGGGGCCTACTTTTTACTCGAATCACAGTCAAAACTCATGGTATACAAAGTTTCCCAGGTACTAACGGATCAAAAATTGTCACTGAGGCAAAGAGGAGACATGTTCAATGAGAAGCAAACCGTTGATAACGGCCTAGGTGGCACCTGACAAAGGATGTGACCGCAATATTTTGACAGTCAGACCCAGAAACCATCAGTAATTGGGGCTTGCCAGCAATGGAAAACACCAGCCCAGCCATGGACAAACATTCAAGGTTTTATTTCTCTTCTGGCGCTTCAGTTTTGCCTGGTCATTTCACTGAATGAAGAAAAGCAGACAGGATAGAGATAAAATGTATCACTGTTAAGTGTTGACAGTTAAAGCAAAACAGAACTATTTGTGAGCATATATCCTACTTAGTTTAAGTTTAAGAGAAACAAAGTTTATCCTCTAAGTATGTCTGTGATACAGTACTTTAAAAGTACTTTATATCACTTTATTAGGCAACAAGAAAAACTGATTTACATAGAAGCCAATCTCTAGAGTTCCAAATAGACGCAGGTGGGGAAAAAAAAATACTGGACTGGGCTTAGCTGAAGACTTAAATCTGCCTTACAACAGGAAAGAAGTAAAGAACATGCCATGGAGGCGGGCTGGGGAGGGGGCAGGGAACCGGGGACGTTGGTGGTGGGAGATGGGCACTGGTGGAGGGATGGGTTCTGGAACACTGTATGACCAAAACCCAAATATGAACTTTTTAATTGTATATCTTTGCAATTGTATATCTCACGGTGGTATAATAAAATACTTTTAAAAAAATAAAAAATGCTGAACTAACAAAAAAAAATCTACCTAAAACAGGAAATGAAAGAAGCAAGTCAGTCTTTTCAACTTCTTGATTGGAAAAAATTAAAAGATCATGCTTACCTGCACAAAGCTAATAGGATGAAATGAAAAGACAACGTTTCAAAGAGTTTTGTGGGAACAGAGCAGTGGGTAGTACTCGCGCCTCACGTGGCCAACCCCAGCTCAATCCCGGGCCCCCTCATACGTTCTGCCCAGCCCCACCAGGAGTGAGCCCTGAATGCAGAGCCAGGAGGAGTGAGCCCTGAACAACACTGGGTGTTGAGCAAGAAATGAAAGTATTTTTTGTAACTAAAGTCTTCCACATATTCATATATACATTTGAATTTCTATGTACTCACTTAAAAATCTCATATATGCATGTTGAGATGTTGGTTTCAACATCTCCATGTGTGGACGGGAAGTGTCATCTGAAGGCTAATCTCCATAACCTGAAGTAATTCCTATCAAACCTCTACCTTTCTTGTCTGTTTGGCTTCTGGGCCACACCCAACTGTACTCAGGGCTTACTTACTCTTGGTTCTGCACTCAGGGATCACTCCAGGTAGGACTAGGGGGACCTGATGAAGTTGGCTGCATGCAAAGCAATAACCCAACCCACTGTACTCTGGCCCCCAAATCTCTACATTTCTACAGTTGAATAACCGGAGTCAACTGGCACAGAGAACAAACTATGAAAACTAGTGTGCATGCCTGAGCAACACTGCTCTGTGCGTGACTGTAGATGACTGACCAATCCAGTGAGGCCAACCTGGAAGAACAAACAGTTTGTGGACCGACTCTGTCACCAAAAAAGAGTTCTAAACAGTGCCGGGAAGATGGCTCAAAGGGCTGGCCACATACTTTACATTCAGGCTCTCCAGATTCAATACGCAAGAGGTCACCAAGCACCAATGAATATGGTCACCCCAAAATAAAGAAAGGACAGCTCGGAAGACAGTTCAGTGATAAGGGGCACCGTCCTTACATGCAGGGACCTGAGTTCATTACCTGGCACCACAGACAACCCCCTTTCACCCTCCACAATTCCATACACCTCAGGTCCCTGAGCTCTGCCACCGATGAACCATCCTGACCACCCGGCTGGGGGATCGCCAGGGAGCAGCCTCTGAGCCCCTCAGAGCATTGCTTAGGGAGGCCCCAAAATAAAGAAATTAACAGAAATACGGTCCGAAAGACATAAAAGGGTACCGTGTTTTTCTGTTTGGAAGTCACAACCAGGTAGTGCTCAGAGATCACTCCCGCGATGCTCAAGGGACCAAACGGGGTGGTGGGCACAGAACCTGGGCCAGCTGCCTGCAGGCAAGCACCTACCCACTCTCCTATCTCTCTGGACCCATAACACATGATTTTTTTTTTTGCTTTTTTGGATCATACCCATAATACTCAGGGGTTACTCCTGGCTCTGCACTCAAGAATTACTCCTGGCGGTGCTTGGGGAACCATATTGGATGCCGAGGATGGAACCCGGTCGACCGTGAGCAAGGCAAACGCCCTCTCCGCTGTGCTATCGCTCCGGCCCCCACATGATTTTTTTTAATGATTTTTACATTTCTGTTTAACACATTGACACTACTAGCTTGGCAACTCATGTTAAACCACACTCAAGGGTGAGCCACGGGTGGTAATGCCAGCCTCAAGGTATTAAAGAGTAGGTGAAGATACTGGGAGTGGAAAAATCGGGATCCCAGAGAGGAGAAAGGAATGCCCAGGGGAGTGGGTGTGCCAATACTTCCTTTTCTCTGGAGTCACGAAGATTCCAGGTAGAGGCCAGAGGCTAACAATGTCTAGGCCGTGCTCCAGACAGAAGTTGCTTCTGGAAGACTCAGACACAAGCAGAGCGTTTGCTGATCTCCTGGGGCTGGTAAGACACAATGAGGGCCGTGCGTGGCCAAGATCCCAACGAGAAGACAGGTAGAGACTGGAGAAATCTTGCAGCCAGCCAGATTTCTCCCACGTTTCTCCGTTACGCAGTTGCCAAAAACGGCTACGGGAGGCTTTAAAGAGCAGGAAAACGTTTTCAGCAGCTTCAGAAGACTGAAATTTCAGACAAAATTTACAGCTTAGAATCCATCAAGGCAAAAAAGCTCTGGGGAATCACATGGTGCTTTCAGTAAAAGTTCCAGAAAGCTAACTTCAGGCCAACCTCTAATTAAATTGTTCACCACCACTCTCTCTGTTGGCAAAGGAAAGAACCTTTCTAGGAGAAAATATTGCAACACTGCAGACTTACCAACTTTTCTATACATGTGTCCACCTTCCTAACAAAATTTACCAGACATACCAAGAAAGACGACCAAGAGGTGGTGGAAATAAAGAATATCACAGACTACGTAAACTATGTTAGGAAATAAAATCTTTTCCCATGAAAAAATGCTTATGAAAATGAAATAAGAGCTATGTATTGAGAAAAGTATTGGGAATTGCATGGATAATGGGAATACTTTTTAAAGCTTAAGACTGGACCATTAAAAATGATGAAAGATTTATTAATATTAGAATTCAATTAATGACTAGAATGTAAACAGGACACTAGAACAAACTGAAGGATAGAAAAAAGAAATTTAAAAAAAAAGAAGTACTGATACATGATAACAAATGAGCCTAAGAAACAATATAAGTGAAAGGAAACAGACACAGAAGGTTGATTCAGCCACAAAGAATGATTCTATTTCTATCAAATGTCCATGATAAGCAATTTCATAGAGACAGAAAGCAGACAGCAAGACTGGTACTTGCCAGTACCTTGATCACTTGATCACTTGAATCCCGTTATTCATCTATTTGCTAGAGCGGGCACCAGTAACATTTCCATTGGACCCTATCACATGCCAATGTAGCCCAATGGCATCTGGTTGATTCAGGAATATGAAGAGCCTCAAACCGTTCCTTCAGGGTCTTTACAAGGAAGTCTGACCATCTTGTAGGTGGGCGGCCACGTGATCTTTACAGACAGTCATTTTAGTCCTTCTTCGTTTTGGCAGCCTAGGATGGCCGTGAAATTTTATCAGACACTGCTTGTTTGCCTTTCTTACTGCTGCCTTATTAAGGGCTCTTTCGGGGTCAGGAAAATAAACATTTCTGTTACTGGATTTGGCATATCGAACACGCATCAGACATTTTGCCAGGCTCTGCCATGCGGGCGCTATATTCTCATTACTTTGTGGGGCTCTCTCAGAGGGGTGGGTAGAATATTTATGGTAATTTGGAGGTAAATTGTGCGGCACAGCCGGCACATGCAACGGGAAAACTGGTTTCTGCTCTGCCAGGTGTGCCAGTACCTAAGATCACACGATCTAATTTTATTATTTTAAGGAACCCCCCCACACTGTTCCACTGAGGCTGCATCAATTTACACACACACACACACACACACACACACACACACACACACACACACACACACACAACCTCCCCCACCCCAACAGTGTACCAAAGTACCTTTTTCTTCATCTCCTTGCCAACGCACGCTGTGCCTGGCCTCTTTCCACTCTCCCAGGGAGAGGAGGTATTTCACTGATACTCTGATTTCCAGCTCCCCAATAAAGAGAGCTCGGGTCTCCTTTTGTGTCTGCTGACCTCTCTGCGTATTCTCTTTAAAGAAGCATCTAGTTCTTTTGCCCAGATTTGTCAGATTGTTTCCGTTGTTGATCTGAGTGAGTTCTTTTTCATCTCCTGAGCATTAGCTTCTCGTCAGCTGTTTGTGTGAGTATTTTTCCCAACACTACAAGACTTCCCCGCGGAATGGCAGCCCTCTCACGGCACACAAGCTTTTCCTTCAGTGGAGCCCTCACTACCTATTTCGGCTTTAGTTTCTCTTACGAAGAGGCGAGTGTCCAAATCATAACTGAAGTCAAAGTTGCATGTGTGTCCTATGTATTTCAGTATTTCAGGTCTGACATCAAATCTTTAACTCATTGTGATTAATTCTGTTTATGGTATGAACCTTTGACCTAGCTTTATCCTTTTTGTATTTGTCCTCTTTTTTCCAAGCCCATTTGTTTCGGAAACTTTTCCTTTGTCCATTTCACACTCCTGGCTCCTTTGTGACTGATAAACAGACCGTCTATGTCTAGGTTTATTTCCGGGGTCTCAATCCTATCACACCGATTTATGAGCCTGTCTTTAACTCGATTAAACTATTTTGACTATTAGGTCTTTGCACTATAGTCTGAAGTCAAAGACCGTGATTCTTCCAGTCTTCCTTTTTCTCAGGATTCCTTTGGCTATTCAGGGTCTTTATTGTCCTGTACAAATTTCAGTCACTTTTATTCCATCCCTTAAAGAGTGCCACAGGAATTTCTATAACTTCTTGGCTGCATGAGCAAGGAACACTGGGACCTTCCCTCTGTGTGCCAGACCTCTGGAGCTGAATCTTGGTATGGGTATTTTCCCTTACCAACTAAAATTATTGGCAGGGAGAAAATAGGGATCCTTTTAAGGGGCGGAACCTACCCAGCCTGCATCGGCTGCCGCTGCAGCAGCTTTACCCACTGGGGAATGCTCCAGAGAGCACTGAGGTCAGCAGCAGTGGCCTGCCGGCACAGGGACCCTCGCTTTAGGGGCCGCCACATAGCTAAATTCGATGAGTCGTGTTCCCACGGGGTTTCAGTGCGATGATGGAGGATGTAGCAGGGCAGGGTGGAGAGTCGTTACCTGGGGAAAGGGACGCGGCCGAGCTCACCGCCACATAGCAAAGGAAACAGCAGAGTCGTGGTTGTGTTGTGTTGTGTTTGGAGGCCAGAGTTATAACACAGCAGCGAGGGCATTTGCCTTGCACACGGCCCACCGGGTTCGATCTCTGGCATCTCATATGGTACCCCAAGCACTGCCAGGAGTAATTCCTGAGCAAAGAGCCTGGAGTAACACCTGAATATCGCCGGTATGACCCAAAAAGCAAAAATAAATAAATAAAAAGAAAGAAAAAAAAGTAAAAATAAAATAAAACGCCCATATTCTTTTCAGAAATCCCAGTGGGGAGGGGTGAGAAAATGGGGAACCCACATGGATGTGGTCCAGGGAGAGTGCTAGGGCGGCTCAGCCTTCTAGAGCTTTCCAGCTCGTCCTCCATTTAAGTTAGATTGTACCCAAAAGGCAGAAGCCATACAAAGCATTACTCCCCAAGACACTGCTGACACTCCAGAAAGAAAAGATCAGGGACAGAATGACTGCATTCATTTATGGGATATAATAATAAAAATAAATAAAATATTATGAGACTAATATCTAAGACTAGGAAAAATTAGAGTCACGAGAGCTGTCAATAGTTGGAATCTACTGCAAGTGTGTGGGGACAGAGGGTAGGTAAGACAGAGAAGGGACCAGTGTGCCGACAATAGTTGGAGCCAGTAACGCTAGACTAGAACTGAGCATTGAAAGTAGGTAAGGGGATATACACGATAACCCCTCAGTTTATGTACTGCAAACCACAATGTGCAAAAGAGAGAGAGAGAGAGAGAGAGAGAGAGAGAGAGAGAGAGAGAGAGAGAGAGCTATAGAAGTAGGTTGGGAAGGGGGAGGGAATCTGGGGACATTGGTGGTAGGAAATGTGCACTGGTGGAAGGATGGGTGCTGGAACACTATGACTGAAACCCAATCATGGACAGCTTTGTAATGGTCTATATGGTGGTACAATAACATTTTGAAAAATAGACTTCTGACTCCCCTGGCAGAGACGGTGATGGAGAAGCAGCCCAAATACCATTGTTTTAAAGCCTGGTACATCTTCTTACAGCATGACTTCCTCTCCCGGACCAACTGATACAAATGTTAAGATAAATTCTAGGGAACTCACACTCTCCTGTAAAGGGGCGGAAGATTTATACAAATTTTTGAGAAGCATTGAAACAATTAACCCTGTTCTAAGTCTTAAGTCTTAACTATTCTAAGTCTTAACTTATTCTTTTTTTTTTTTTTTTTTTTTGATTTTTTGGGTCACACCCGGCAATGCTCAGGGGTTTCTCCCAGCTCTGCACTCAGGAATTACTCCTGGTGGTGCTCGGGGGACCATACGGGATGCCGGGATAGAACCCGGGCTGGCATGGGCCAGCCGCATGCAAGACAAACGCCCCTACCCACTGGGCTATCGCTCCGCCCCCTTATTCTTATTCTTAAGTCTTAACTAAGTCTAAATCTTAACTATTTAGAAAAGATAGGAAAAGGGAAAAATGGTTTTAATTTTTTTTTTATTTTCTCACCAGGAAAGCAAAGAATTCAAGACAGGTTGATAAATATAATAAATTAGAAATCTCAGGGTAAGATGAAAACTTAAGGTTGGGTTTTTTGGTTTGGTAGGTTGATTTGGTTTACTTGCTAGAGATACAAACCCAGGGCCTCACACATGCAAGGCAACGGTCTACCGCTGGGCTACATCCCTAGCATTGATTTGTTTTTTGTCTGGGGAGGAGGGGGCCATACCCAGCAGTCAGCAGTACTCAGGGACACTCCCGGGACAGTGCTCGGGATGTGCTCAGCAGTGCTGAGGTGATCACACAGCGCCTGTGCTCGAACCTGAGCTTCCTACACGCAGCACAGATGCTTCCGCTCTCTGAGCCATCACTCGTGCTCTCGAAGAGTAAAGGTTTTTTTTTGGCTTTTTTTTTTTTTTTTTTTTTTTTTGCTTTTGGGTCACACCCAGCAATGCTCAGGGGTTTCTCCTGGCTCTTCACTCAGGAATTACTCCCGAGCGGTGCTCGAGGGCATATGGGATGCCAGGAATCAAACCCTAGGCCGGCAAGGGCCGACCATGTGCAAGGCAAACGCCCTACCCGCTGGGCTATCGCTCCAGCCCCAGAGTAAAGATTTTTAAGCCAGAGGAACAAATGCTAAGAACTAGAGAAGTTGCCTTTAACTGAATGTCACAAACACAATTTAAAGAAAAAAAACACCCTAATTCACAATTATTTAACCGAGATAAAAAAAGAAATGATTTTTGCTCCTCTCTTTTTGATTTTTCAGTTTCCTATAATTTACCAAAGCCTGAAATGCATTGTGTCTCAGAAGAATTAATTAAACAAATATTAATTACACAGCAGTCTTCTGTTGCATTTTAGAAACCATTATCAATAAAAACTTTTAAGCTAGCAAGATCATGCGTCAACGCACTGTAGAGACTAACCATAACCTATCAGAACAATTAAATCAGAAGCCAGATTAAGATGAATCAGTCATTCTAGCCTCATTAAAATATCTGCTTCAGGGAAAACCGAAACTAATGGTGCCGTTATTTAATATACCGTTATTGTGAAGAATGTCTTTACAACATTCAAAGTGTGCCGAACAGACATATAAATAACCAAGCGCAAATGAATTAATAAAATAAACAAAAAACTTTTTGTCGTCGTTGTTCATTGGGTTTCTCGTATCACTTTCAGTGGTGCTCAGGGACTACTCCTGGCTGAGCTCAGAAAACCTTAACAGTGGCAGAGATCGAGATCTGGACACCCCACAAGTAAAATACAAGCTCCCTGTCTTTAAGCTATCTCCTAAAACAAGTCTCTGGAAAAGATGCTGGTAGCCAGAAGAAAGGGCACCAAGAATGGGAGGAATGGGGAGAGGAGGTCATTGGGGCAGTGTGATGCCATATGGCAGTGATACGCGTACAAAGTAAAGCCGTACTCTCAAGGTTTATAGTGCCATAAGCCAAAAGTAAACCAATAAAATGTGATTTAAACAAAAACACAAAACATAGAACAGCAAGGTGACAGGTTCAAGCTTAACAACAGAAGACTTTTTGTGGGGGTTGGTCTCGGGGCCACACCGGTGGTGCTCAGGGTTCCTGCCTGCTCTGTGCTCAGAGATCACTCCTGGCAGTGCAGTGGGGACCAAACGCAATGCCAGAGCTCGGACCTGAGTCACCCACATGCAAGGCAAGCACCTTACCTGCCGCACTGTCCCTCGAGCCCATAAGACAGCTGAACCTGCCTACAAAGATCTCTCTACACACGTGAATTCTCGTCTTCCTTTACAAAAGAGTTCCTTTCCAAAGGTTTGTTAGCTCAGCAAGTTTCCCCCTCCCACCTCACCATACTGAACCCTGCTCCAAGTACCATAAGATTAACAAATACGAAGGGGCTGGAGCAATACTACAATCGTTAGGGCACTTGCTTGCATGCAGCTGACCCAGGTTTGATCCCTGGCACCTGACGGTTGCCCAAGCCTGCCAGGAGTCATCTCTGAGTGCAGAGTCAGGAACCAGCCCAGAGCACAACCAAGTGTGCCACAAAAATCAACCAAAAAATGTATTAACAAAGATGAAATGAGATGACGTATCACTGCAGCCCTCAGAAGGACAGAGATTCTAGTGAAGACAGAACACAAATCACAGAACAGTTTTTCACTTCTTTAGCAACACTGTGAACAAAGTTGTAGTGTTTGTTCAAACACATACAAGAATTAATTACTACACAGAACACATTGCACACAAATAGCTGTCATATGGTATTAATGAATTAAGAGCCTCTCTCTCACACTGTCTTTCGCTCTCTTTTTCTGTCTCTCACTGAGCTTCAAGACCCTTAATTTGAAAAACCACTGGAAATAATAAGTACCTAGTATTAAGATTGACTAAAATAGCATATCTCCCTGGTATACAGTAAATTTTCAACATACACTGATGAAACTGGTCTATCAAATAAAATATCTTTCACAGTTTAAGTTTTTCTTCCTTAATAAGAACATTCTACTTTTAATAATGGCAGTGACATGTAGCTACCACCAAAATTATGTGTATGTATGGATTAGAATCTCCCCAAGTAAATGTTAAAATGATGAAAAGGATAAAAATAACTATCTGATGTAAAATAACCACCAGAAAGACAGAAAATGGGAAATAACCCTTGAAAAAAGAGAATCGCAGCTGGTAAGAACCCTCCCTATGTGGCTTATTGTTGGAGAATAATCCCAGTAGGCAGAGAGGAAAACTCTCACAGAGGGGCCCAAGACAAGATGGGTAGGGTACTTGCTCTGCACACGGGTTGACCCACGATCTCCAGCACCCATACAGTCCTCCAAACACTGCCAGAAATAATTCCTGAGTGCAGAATCAGAAGTAATCCCTGATGGGTGGGGCTCCAGAACAACAAAAAAAAAAGCAAAACAAAACAAAAAATTAAATTAAATTGTAACAGAAAGCCAGTCTCATTGGCCTGAGAGATGTGTGTTACTGACTTGTCGTATCTCAACTCCAAATCCATCCTTCAGTACCTTCAGGAACTTTCTGGAATGTTCTCCACAGAAAGAAAATGCAACAATCACCAGATTGCTTTTGCTCCTGTGCATACAGGAGCTGAGCCACGTCAGCATGAGGTCATCGCTGGTCTATTCACAGCCTGCTGGTCATCGCTCCTGCTGCCCTCCCCACTCTGTGCTGCTGAGCCTCCTTCCCCTGCTCTAGCCCTACAGCCCTGCAGATTGCTACATGCTCTCCTGTTTCCCCCTCCCCTGCGCGGGTCACCAACATGAGGGAATCCGAGAGTGGTTCGCCTGTTCCCAAGAGTTGTGCCATGCTTGTTGTGTACAAACTGCAGCCTCCGCTCTAGCTGGAGCCAATCAGAAGCTTCTCTGCCTTCCAGTGAGCTACAGCTACGAGCACCCCAGTGAGGTTCCCAGCTCTGAGGAAGGGGCGCCTTTCCAAGCTTGTCCTTCCTTGGATAATCTGCATAAAACTTCCTCTAAAGAGTTGTTCAAGATCCTTGGATAATCTGCATAAAACTTCCTCTAAAGAGTTATTCAAGATAAATTTTTATCATAGTTCAGTAAAACTGTTTTGGCTTTTTGGGCCACATCTGGTGATGCTAGGAGGTTACTTCTGATTCCGCACTTGGGAATTACTCCTCTGGGTGCTGGGGGACCATACAGTATGCTGGGGCGGAGCACGGGTCTGCGCGTGCCTGGCCAATGCCCTACCTGCTGTGCTATCGCTCCGGCCCCCGTTCAATAATTCTTTATACTGAATTTTCCATATTTAAATCACTGTCTACTGATTGGACCCAGACTGAGTCAGCATTATTTCAGGGCACGGTGCCAGGAAACAGTCCTTAAAAATGAGCTTCTGGAATTGGAATGCTTGAGTGTGAAAACCCTTGAGTAGGAGGGAAGTCTGGGCTCTTGGTGGAGGGAAATGAGAGACTAAGCACAACAAAGCAGGCGGCGGTGCCACAGTTAGGGCGAATCAGTTCAACGTATGACTCAAGTGCCAAGAGAACTGGTGCTGCGCGGGCTCGAGTGGCCGGTGTGCTCTGCACTGAGGACAGTGGTGAGGGCGGAGCTGAAGAGCAGGACGAATTGAGTTTGAGAGAACTTCGCTGCGTTGAGAAAAGGAACCCGGCAAGCACAGTCGGCTGATTCTCGCTTCAAACTGTGGTCTGAGGCTCAGAAGCTCCTGGACGACTGTTAGAGGATCTCGTTCTCTGTCCACATGGTGAGGATCCTGCTAAGACTGACCTGCAAATCTGAACGGTGTGGGCTGGCAAATTACGACAAAACTCGCTGTTTCGCCAAATTTCTCCACGAAACTTAGCACGGTGAAAGAGTATGGGCTACAGGAACTTGAAATAGGGAATACTGGGTGAGTGTAACAAATAATGAGACCAGAAGATTGTAAAATAGATTTAAATGCTGGAAGAAAACACTGCCCACTAAGAATTCTATATCCAGTGAGAACAGTCTTTGAAAATTAAGACCAAATAGTCGTTTTAATAAAAATATCAACAAAAAATGTATTATTTACAGGAGTTCCCTATGAAAATTCTAAAGGAAGTGTTTTCTCCTCAAAGGAACAGACACCAAATACATCTCTGAAAAGAAGAATAGAACACACAAGAAATGGTGAATTAATGAGGGAATACTAGCACATATCTTGGTTTCTCTTAAAAGTTGTAAAGGATACGTGACCTCAAAGCAAAAATTAAAAGCGGTATTTTGTGATATCTCTAGTGTATGATACAATATATTCGCCAGTAATATCACAAAAGGAAGAGCAGTCTATGACTACTACGGCAAGATTCTTACCTGAACATGAGAACTGGTCATCAGTAGGAAGCTCGCCACTGGGAAACTAACAGGACAAGGAGGGGGAGCACCAAGATAACGGCGGAGGGGAGGAGTCCCTCGGGAGGAGGAGGGACTGACCCTATCAGAACAGCGGCTAACGGGGAGATAAAGCGCCTGCCAGAGTGGCGGCAGGGGGCGCGGCACAGCGGAGAGGCGAGGGACTGGTGTTGGAGCACCATCCGCCTGAAATGCAATCATGTATAACTTTAAGTCACAGAGAGGTAACAAAAAATATTTTTATAATACATAGCTTTTTAATTTTAGTTTTGGAGCCTCACCTGGTGGTGCTGAGGCCTTACTCATGACTCTGTGCTCCTGGATCACTCCAGGTGGAACTGGAGCTCTGAGGACCATATGGGGATGCCCGGGATGGAACCTGGTCCACGGCGCAGCAAAGCAAACACCCTCCCTGCTGTACTATCACCCCTAAATAATATTTTTAAAATATTACTTTTAATATTTTTAAAACCGGGCCTGGCACACAACATTCTCCCAGCCCCACAAAAATAGGTTCTTACCTTGACTTAAAGTGGCACCTTCCATTACCTCTCAGTGGATCACTAAGAATGAATATTGTAATGCCTACAATAGCATATTATGCGTTGCAAAGAAGTTAACTTTAAAAGTAAATATAGAAATGTTAAATGATACTTAAAGCCATGTGCTTTAATTCTACATTTTGAGGGTTAGGGAGAGCTATGACTGGCGGTGTTCAGGACTTACTCCTGGCTCTGTGCTCAGGGATCACTTCTGGCAGTGCTGAGGGAATCCAGGGTGCTGGGGATCAAACCCGGATCATATCTGCTGGGCTGTCACTCGGGCCGCAATTCTACAATGTTTTAACACGGTGCAGAAACAGTCTGGCCGTGACTCAGGCTGTGCCGGTGATCTTGCAACTCTGGCCGTCCGTTTCCAGCAGAAACCAGTTCTGTTTGCTTTCTGTCCTCTACAATGCACTTTATGCTTTAATTTTTTGTTTCCTTTCAAACAGACCACTTCATTTTCTTTTTAACTCAAAAGACATGTATTCTTCTTAATTTGCATAATTATAGCATCCGGGCCATAATCTTACACTCAAGTACTTTAAGTCTTACATTTTAAATTCATGAGTGAGTTTTCTGAAATAATAAACATGATTTTATTTTTTGTATGTGCCTATTGGCCATCTATATGTTGTCTGCTTTGCAAAAATATCTATATTTTTGCTCTCATCTTTTAGCTTAGAAAATCCAACATTATAAGTTTTGAAAAGTAAGAAAATCACTTGATCACTTGAATCCCGTTATTCACCAATTTGCTCGAGTGGGCGCCAGTAACATTTCCATTGGACCCTATCACGTGCCAATGTAGCCCAATGGCATCTGGTTGATGCTGCCATATTAAGGGCTCTTTTCGGGTTCAGGAAAATAAACATTTCTGTTACTGGATTTGGCATATCGAACATGCATCGGACAGCTTGCCAGGCTCTGCCATGCGCGGGCTATATTCTCATTACTTGGGGGGGCTCTCTCAGAGGGGTGGGTAGAATATTTACGGTAATTTGGAGGTAAATTGCGAGGCCGCTGCAGCAACCGCGCGCAACCTCAACGGGAAAGCTGGTTTCTGCTCTGCCGGGTGTACCTGTGTCTTAGGCTCAAGCATTCCTGGGCTTGAAATACTCTCCTCTGAAGGGGCGGGTCTCTGCGTGGTGGGTCCTTGTAGGCTGGGTAAGTAAGAAAATAACATAAACAAAAAAGTAATAAAAGGATGCCTCTATTCATTGAATTTCAAGGAGACCACTTAAGAGAATGGTTTGGCCATCTAAAGTTCACAGAAACAAAATGTAACAACTTAAGCACTACAGTAAGTGTGGGCCAGAATAATAGTTCAACAGGCTCTTGCCTTGTTCTTGACCAACGTGGATTCAATCCTGGCACCACTGATGGTCCCAGAGTCCTGCCAGGGGTGATCCTGGCGCACAAAGCCTAGAGTCCTGAGCACCACGAGATGTGGCCCAAATCACTTGATCACTTGAATCCCGTTATTCATCGATTTGCTCGGGCGGGCGCCAGTAACATTTCCATTGGACCCTATCACGTGCCAATGTAGCCCAATGGCATCTGGTTGATTCAGGAATATGAAGAGCCTCAAACCGTTCCTTCAGGGTCTTAACAAGGAAGTCTGACCATCTTGTAGGTGGGCGGCCACGTGATCTTTTGACATCCCGTGGGATCCAGTCGGTAACGGCTCTAGTCCAGCGGTTGTCTCCAAATCGCATTACATGTCCAGCCCATCTGATTTTCGATGCCTTGGCAAACGAGACAGCGTCCCTGATTCTGGAATAGCGACGGAGGTCAGAACTCCGGATTCCTTCTCTCACTTGAGTGAGACGTGATATTCCAAGCATAGCTCTTTCGATGCCTCTCTGGGAGACCCGAATAGCATTCTCATCCTGCTTTTCGTAGGGCCCAGGTCTCTGAGGCGTATGTTAATGCAGGGAGAACGGTGGAGTCGAAGAGATGTGCCCGGAGCCGGAGGTTCTTTGTCCTTTTAGCTATTTCTTCGATGCCTTTGAAGGCATTCCATGCCGCTCTCTTCCTCCTGCGCAGCTCAGGTTTTAGGTCGTTCATCATGTTGACTTCTCGACCTAGGTACACATAACTGCTGCATTCAGAGATGTTTGTTCCATTGAGAGAGAATGGGGCCTCTGGAACTAGTTCATTTCTCATGAACATAGTTTTCTTCAGATTCAGCTGTAGACCTACCTTTCCACATTCTCGGTCAAAGTCAGCCAGCATTTGTGCCGCTTGGCTAATGCTTGGTGTTATTAGAACGATGTCATCAGCGAGCGGGAGGTGGTGTAGTTGCCGACCATCTATCTTCACTCCCATTCCTTCCCATTCTAATTGTCTCATGATGTTCTCGAGGGTGGCACTGAAGAGTTTTGGTGAGATGGTATCACCCTGTCGAACCCCTCTTTTGACATCAATGATCACTTCTTTGTAGAATGGTGAGATCCTGGTGGTGAATCCGTAATACAGCTCACGAAGGATTTTGATGTATTGGGTTTGAACACCCTGTTTGACTAGGGCTTCGATGACTGCTTCAGTCTCCACAGAATCAAAGGCTTTCTGTAAATCAATGAAGCGTGAGACAGAGTGGCATCTTGTACTCCCTACAAACCTCAATGAGCTTGGTTACTGTGTGGATATGGTCGATTGTGCTGAATCCTTTCCGAAACCTGCTTGCTCGCATGGTTGACCTTCATCTAGTGTTCTGCTAATCCTGTTCAGGATGACTCGTGTAAACAGCTTGTAGATGACAGACAACAGGCAGATGGGGCGATAGTTGCCGATGTCATGAATGTCTCCCCTTCTTGAACAGTAGAACTGTCCTGCTGGTTTTCCATTGGGAGGGCACCTTGCATTCGGACAGGTAGCGTGTGAAGAGCCGAGCTAGTGTATTGATGAGTACCGACGGCAGATTCTTCAGTTGTTCGGGTCTGACTTTGTCTGGGCCTGGTGCTGTTCCCTTCTTTACCGATGAGATGGCATGTCGGATTTCAGAAGGGAGAACGTTGGGAATGACATATCCATCCTGTGGAATTTGGTATGTGGGCAGGTGGATGTGGCTTTCAAAGAGATTTGAGTAGAAGTCCTGGATAATCTTCTCCATTGCCTTTCTGGAAGATGTGATAGATCCATCAGGGCGTCGGAGGGCAGTCATCTTGGTCTTATAGTTGGCGAAGGACAGGCGGGCAGTGCGAATACTTTTCCCGGCTTCTGCTGCATCTTCCAGTTTTTCTGCTCTTCTGTCTTTGAGGTCTGCTTTTATCGCTTTCTCTGCACTGTTTAGCAAGCTTGGATGTTAGCATTAGGTCTCCTGAGGCTCGCGCCTTGCCACGTTGGCGAATGAGCTCAAGAGTTTCTGAAGACAAGCGTCCTTTTGTGTCTTTCTCTCTCTCGGCATTCTTCGCACAATCATGGAGGTGCTGAACCAGTCGGTTGTATTCTTCATCAATGTCATCAATGATGGTATCTTCCCATGTTGCCGCAATGGTGCCAAAGAGTGCCCAGTTGGTGGTCGTTCTGGGAGTTCTCTTCTTAAACTTTTGCAGCCTTTTCTCCCCATTGCGGGAAGTAGAATTTTGCACGAAGGGAGACGGTGGTCCGATCCTGTGTGGAATTTGGGGACGACAGCAACATCGGTCAGACAAAACCGTCGATTGAAGATGATGTGGTCAATTTCATTGTGGAACTGTCCGCCAGGAGATTCCCATGTCCAACGTTTCACTTCAGCTTTCTGAAACTGTGAGTTCCCATGAATAGTCTTGGTGGACATGATGAACTCCAGATAGTCTCTCACCTTGTTCGTTCCATTCTAGGCCATGGGTCCCGATGTGGGGAGTTCTTCAGCCGATCTTCTCGGGTCCTATCTTGGCATTAAAATCACCGACTATGATCTTGTAGAAGGTGTGATCTTTTTTATAGAACTCCTCCAATTCCATGTAGAATTTCTCAATTTCATCTTCTTTGTATGTGGATGTTGGTGCATAGACAATGAAGATAGAAATTGCTGGCAGTGGGCCACATCTCCTCAAGTGTAATCGTCCTATTCGGTTTGTTAGGCATTCAAATGAATCAATGTTGACAGCCATGTTCGTGTTGACAAGGACACCAACGCCACCGACGCCTCTTTCATCACATGTTCCAAGGAACAATTCTTCTCCGGTGTCAAATACAGCATGATGCGACTGAGCGCCTCCTGCGTCTCAGTCAGACCAATGATGTCGTACTTGATCTTTCTTGCTTGCAGCATCAGATCCTCAATATATGCTTCCGTTGCCAGTGTACGTGCATTGAAAGTACAGACAGTCATTTTAGTCCTTCTTCGTTTTGGCAGCCTAGGACAGCCTTGAAATTTTATCAGGCACTGCTTGTTTGCCTTTCTTACTGCTGCCGTATTAAGGGCTCTTTCGGGTCAGGAAAATAAACATTTTTGTTACTGGATTTGGCATATCGAACACGCATCGGGTAAGGCGTTCGCGCTTGCACGCTGGGCGCCTGTGCCGGCCCGGTTCGATCCCCGGCATCCCATATGGTCCCCTGAGCACCGCCAGGAGTAATTCCTGAGTGCAGAGCCAGGAGTAACCCCTGAGCATCGCCAGGTGTGACCCAAAAAAGCAAAAAAAAAAAAAAAAAAATCTAACAAGAAAGCTCAAAGCTCAGAAGAGGACGTAAATCGAACAAGAAAGCTCAAAGCTCTGAGAGGGGCCCCTCGCGCTCCCCGGCGGTGCTCAGGGGGCTAGTCCTGGTTCCTAGTCCTAGTGGCCCAAATATTAAAAAACAAATGAGACACTGCAGGTTGTAAGCTTTAATAAGAAATCTTCATATGTTAAAAGGGATACAGGGGCCGGCGACCTCTGTAGCAAGTAGGGCATTTGCCTAGCACATGGCTGGCCTGGGTTCGACCCCCATATGGTCCACTGAGTCTCCAGGAGTGATCTCTGGGTGCAGAGCGCGGTGGAAGCTTTGAACGTTACTGGGTGTGACTCAAAACAAACAAAAAAAAATTAAAAAAATAAAAGAGTAGGAAAGAAGTTCCAAAAATTGTTGGAAGGAGGCCGAGGCCTAAAATAGAAAACTAATATATCAAAATAACTAAAAACTAAAATGTTGTGCATGAATTGAATAAAACCAGCATAAGTCAAAACAAAAAAGGCAATAATCTATATTAAAGAAGAAAAGTACAAATGAATATACTCATTATAACAATGACATGATAGTAAAGCTTGAAAAGAGCTCACCAGTGGAGGTGGTTCAATTGTAATGTTTTTTGCCCAATACTAAGCAGCTAAGACACCAAGGTAGTTCTCTATGAACAGACATAAAAAAGAAAATAAAGTGAAAGAGTCTGGGCTAGGGAGATGGGTATTGTACACTGCTCAGTATGTGTGTGTACACAACTCTAACATACACAAGCTATTTTTTACGCACAGTCTGTGGTAGTGCAAACAAGAAAGTTGCAGCTCAAAAGCACTGCTTTTGTGGAGGGGTTCTGGAAAGAGAAGCTAGATTTGGGAAGGCTTAGGGAAGGGGACAGGAAGATAAATTTCTATATCTATAAATTCCTTTAATAACATGTCATATTTGAAAACATGCACATGTTTTACATAATCAAGATAGTTAATATTTTAAAGGACTTGGATGAGAATTTTTAATAGAGATTAAGAATTTAATATCCATATATTTGGCTGCTTCTCTCCTGCAGGAAGTTGCTTCTAAGCGAAATTCTATGCAAACTCACAGATAACGTCGGAGCACTTTACCATCTATTTGCATAAAACACCATTAGGATGTACAATATTTATGAATAAATGCCCTTTGTGCTCCAGCATCCAATACTCTACTGCTTTTCTCCTCTGCGATTCATTATTTAGCTAGATCAAATAAAACTAACTTCCCCAGAGACGCAACACAGAGTCTTCCTGTTTAAACGACTGGATCTGGAATTCAACCTTCAGAGACCTTTATAGATAAGAGACAGAATCAGAGTTTTGTGACTGAAAAAGGCTTCAGATGGTGGGTTAGTTAATAAGTTTCCTTCGCTTTACAGAAAAATGGGTAGTTAAAGAGTTTGAATACTGCTAAAGACACACCTGAGAAGGCAGGTGCCAACCAAAATCACGTCTTTCCAGATCCGACTTCACCAATCGGCCATCCTGGTCAATACACGTCAGAGCTCAGATCCCAACCCTCACGGATCTCTCTGAATGAAT